>KZ308502.1:283990-294382 GCA_000376725.2 Ladona fulva
AAAGCCCAACCTTAATAATAATATTTTCAGTCCAGGCTTAATGATTCTCTCTATTAGAAAAATATCTTTTCTACAATGGTGTATAAAATATAATAATTAATTAAATTATTGAATATACATTCAAATAATCACTGCTCAGATCTAAGGATACATAGAACAATAATCAGCTATATACAAAAGAAGTATTTCATGAAGATGGTTGATCAGCAAATAAAAATATATTTTACATATTTGTGTCTGTTTGTAATAGGCTGCAGGCTCGGTGAAGTATCTACATATGTAGTTCCAAGAGGATCTTTCATACAAATTCCAGTGTCTCTGATAACCAAAGAGCGTGGTTGCTATAAAGTTTGTGAGTGTAGCTCATCATCAGACTTGAGTAACTCAGGTGGAGTAGTTGCTAGCATTACAGATGGAGGAATGTATGCATCAGTTGGCCAGTGTCAACCAATGCCTTGCTTTCCTCTTGATCCATGCTGGTTAGGAAGTAGAAAAATTGGTAAGTTGGTCTGTTTTCTATTCTCTCACAAGATATTTCCTTTATCAGATTGTTATAGTATTTTTTGTATTCTTTGTTAAATACCAAATTAAATCTATAAATCATATTTTTGATGTGACTTATATCTCAAATATATCAGATTTCTAAATGATATGTGTACATTTGTTTTCTTTACTTTTCAGAGCATGGCTCATGGTTTTATGTTGACTGCAATTTATGTAGTTGCTATTCTGGAGAGAAAACATGCAGTAAGCGCCAATGTGGAGAAATGTGGGGCATGGTGGTGTCATATGGCATGAACCTTGAAGGTCTCTTTGAAAGTAGTGACTCAAGAAAAGATTCAGCATTTATAGCATTGCCATGCAACTGTCCTGCACATTATGTCCCAGTATGTGGTAGAAATGGCAGAACATATCCAAGTTCTTGTCTTGCAAAGTAAGTTGCTCATTTTTTTGTTGGCTAAGTATCTTGCATGATAATAAGATTTAAGGCGCATAAGTTATCCATTTACAATAAAAAGTTATTGAATGAAAATGATCAATTGGGAATGTTTGTCTACCTTTATTATAAAAATTTTCTTAATACAGCATAGCATAATGGGATAAACCTTATATATAAAAGAAATTTATCTTTAGGATGTTTTTATGAAATATCCTAATAAATATCTAAAATCATTTCTTATTTTCAATGAGAAAACCTCAAAAGATGCTTGTCATAAATTATTTATTTACTTTCTTCTTGAATAATGACAAAGACACAAATTCATAATTCCCTGTTGAATCAAATCAGATATCATCAAAATTTGAATAAGTATTCCATGAATTGTTAGAGATTCTGTCAGCATATTAAAGCTGTGAAAAGAAATGTAAATCCAAGTTTTGACCTTATTTTCACACACAAATATTGTGTTATTTACATGAATAATAGTATCAAGAAGCTATGAGGTGTTAAATTCCTGATAAATTGTAACACAACTAAATTAATGTTAAATTAACAGAGGTATGAATGCGTGTTTATGTGCTACCTTACTTTCATCATAAATCAAGATCATTCAATCAACCATTAAACTTCAGTTCCAATCTCATCAGTATCTTTATTTATTCTCTTACTTTTGACTTTTACTATCCTTTTATTTAATTAATTATATTTTGATCATCTTTACCTTGAAATCTTTATATTTTTGCATTAATAATTATGGTGTAAACTGTGAATTTCAGGTGTGCAGGATTGGGTGATAGTGATTTTGAGTTTGGCTCCTGTGCGAGTATTGATCCTTGTAAAGACAATACATGCTCAGAGGAGGAAGAATGTATACCATCCAGGAGAGTTTGCTTAAGCCTCCTTCATAGACCATGTCCTCAATATGAATGTGGTAAGTTTTCAGTCCATATGAGCTATTGTATATACTCCTCCGTAGGCTGAATGTTGACTTTTATGTAGAAATTTCCAATAAAATATTGTAAATTCATCATATAAATTAAAGACTTAAGTATACAATTGATGTTAGCATTGCTGTTGAAGGCTCCCAGAACACCAAGTGGGCAGCCCTTTTGCCTTAAATGAAAATGGTCCTGTATTCATATCCTGGTGGGAGCCCAATTTTTTATAATGACTTCAACTGTAAAAATACTTCTTACAATACTATTACTTCTAATTGCTATTAAGAGTGATATATTACAAATAATGTGATTCAAGGTCCAACAGATATTCAGGACATTATTTATTTGTATACATAAGACATCAAAACTGGCAAACCTTACGTTGTCTTAAGATTACCATATTACTAGTCTCACCAATCTTGTCTTGCTCAAAAGTGTTCTTGACTCAAGGCTGAAAGCTAAAAGCACTGAATTATATCCATCTCAGCTTAATATGTTTAAAGAAAACCCAGAATTTATAATTAAAACTTACCCTCTTGGTCATGTTTAACAGTGTGTCAATTATGGAAAACAGTATGGTTGAGCAATATAGGTACCAAGTATATAGAAATTGAAAATTTTATGTAAAATGTTGAGAGCTGAATGAACATAAAGAGTACTTAATTTTTAATAAAAGCTCTGGTTTATCACCTTTTATAATAGAATTAAACAGTTATTTGATTAAGGCTGGATGCATTCAACTTTATATTTCTAATTAAATGAAAAGTATCATCAACTGATTTGTAGTACCTTGCTTTCTTTTATTCCACAGTAAAAAAGCAGAATACTTGCTCTGAGATGGGTTATGATCCAGTGTGTGATACTGAAGTGCAAGAACATCCAAATACTTGTTATCTTGTGCAGTATGGAAAGAAGTTGGCTTACAGGGGCCATTGTATTGTAAGTATTTGAATTATCTACTTACAGCATGAGAGAATTATAATGAAATATATTGAACCTGTAATGATCAAAATTAAATTTCTGAGTGAGGATTATTTGAAATGATCATCGAAATACATATTTATTAGTAGAGATCTCAGAATTATTATCTTTTACAAATAATACTCAATAACTCTAAATCCTTATTTGGCCCATTGGATAGACTTCCAAAATAATGTTAATACTATTTTGCAAGCTGGTTGAAATTATCTATTAATTATATTACTCATTAAAATTGAGAAACTTTAATAAATTGTTAATATCTGTTTTATTATCAACAACAGTTTGTAAAGTTTCATTGAGGGGTATGTTCGGTACTTTTCAGCAAAACTGTAAAACTGAGGGAGAAGTATGTGGAATTAATGGTGATACATATCCATCTGAATGTGCAGCCATTGCTGATCGAGTTACAGTGGATTACCATGGGCCCTGTACTTCTGTAGGGAGAATTACAGAGGGTCTCAGTGAATATATGAGAAGGAGTCATCAGGAGAAAGTCTGCTGGAATAATGTGAAATGTCCCTCTCTCCCTCGCTCAGGCTGCCTAGCCTCTATACCTCCTGGTGCTTGCTGTCCTATCTGTGCAGGTGCTTTACGCTTATTGTACAGTCAGAAACAAGTTGAACGTAGTCTTTATGTAATATCTGAATTAGATACAAAAGCTAAGGATAATATAATGACTGTTCAATCTATTCTAAGTCACCTAGAAAGGCACATACAAGTAGCTGAGTGTTCTGTTTATGGGATGCTCAGTGTAGAGATGGATCTATATGTACTTGTTAAGGCGAGAGATAGACTGGTCAATGGTGATGATGTTGTTCATCCTCCATCAGAGCTTCAAATGGAAGCATGTGCAGCAGAGGCAGAAAAACTTGCACGAATGATTCAAGGTGGAAGCCCTAGGCTTTTCAGTGAGGTTCCTCTCAGTACTTTGACAACTGCTAAGGTGGTTACGTTAGTAGCGAATTCCTCAAAAGGTCTTAACTCTGGATACTTTGGTACAGTTTTTGTGTGCATTGTTATAAATTATCTTATACATCTGCAGTTAAAAAGATGAGAAACTGTGAGGAATGATAATGTTATTGCTGCCTTGAAAGAACTTTCTCATCCTCCAAAAAAGGTGCATTTTATGAAGTTGAGTTTTTCGAAAACCAATCAAAAACATTCCAATCCATCAAAGTCTACTGTGGTAGTAGCTTTATTGAAAATGCTAATTTTGTTAAGGATGGAGCCAGACTAATTTGTCTGATGATTTGACAGATATGTCAGCAACAGTGTTCATTTAAGAATGTTACATATGGGGTTTGAAGCAAATTGCCACAAAGTATAGTCATAACTGGTCATTGAGTTTTGCGAAGATTGTAGTTGATGACCAATTAAAAATAAGCTTTATCAAAAGATATTGCAAGAAAGTGGAATTCAGTTACCAGTCTTAGAAGATGGTTTTATCATTAGCTGTATAGTAGCTCTATGAGCAATTCATATAATATTGGTTGAGAAGAAGGAACTTTGTGTAATATTTCACCAATACTTATCAGGCAAAATATTGCCAAAACTCTACCAAATATAGACACCATTGAGCTCTCTGTTAAGAGAACTACCAAGATGAATGCTCTGTGATATTCAAAATATTTTGTGCCTCTATAAATTGCATGCAAGGACTTTTCTAGTGAAAGAAAATATTCAATGCCAAAGAATGTTAGACAATGTGTATTTTGTTATTAAAATATATTCTATGTTTGTGATTTTTTGTTTTCTACAGATGTAATAGCACCATTTATGTACATGTGCATTGTATTGAGGAAATTGCTAGTCCCAAAAAACATGTCACCGAGTGGTTACTATTAGCCTGTATCAACTGACCCATAAAATATTCTGCTGAGTGCCATCATATGACTTTCTTCTTACTCATGTATTTCAGCATGAAGACACAAAAAGAAATGAGAGTATAGGAAGGAAAATATATTGTTAGTTTGTCAAGAGGTTAAGCTTCTATCACCAATTATGATGTGAAACATAACTGTTGCCCACTCTGTTTTCAGAGGCCTGTTAATTTGGCTGAAGGTATTGTAGCACTATTGGGCAAATGTATGTTATCTGTTTGTTAATTATTGTGTAATATCAAACATTTGGTGTACAATCAGGATGGATCCATCCAAATGAGAGGTTACCCAGAAAAATGCCCATTTTGCTTGATGGTTATCCCACCACTTATTTGGACCCTCTCTAAGGCTCACTTAGTGGTGTAGCAAAGAAATGATCTGCAATTTTAAGGTCATGTTTTTATTCTTGTTATCATTTCAAGTGCCTAACCATGTCAGATATATCTCAGGAGTCTTCCTACTCATATTTGTAAAAATAAAAGAATGAATGAGAGAAGAATGTCTTATATTTTCTTATGTTAGTCTACAGAGATGCACAAACTTTACGCAACATTCAGCGGCAATTATTACCAGAGATCTCCCTCGGAAATACCTGAATTCCTGTCCCTGTTGGGGTAACGCCGCTAACACTCACAGATGAAGGGGTACTCTCTCTTAAATATGGAGAAAGCTTCGGCGGAACCGCTGTTGGTGCATTTTATCCAAAAGGATTGCAGCATAACCTGTTGAAACGTTTCAAATATAGCTATAGATGATGTCCCTGCATATTCTGGTTGGCGTGAGGCACAGAAACTAAGGAAACGAAGGGATTTCGTGAAAGAATTTTCCTCTGAGCAAGGGCTGTGGAGTCGGGACGCCTACGGTCCGACTCTGTTTTCTGTCAGCTTCGACCCGACTCCCCGAAAATTAAGTTTACAAAACAGTTTAGATTTAAGCAAAAAATCTGGATGTAACACGAATATATACTAAATAGTGCTACGTACACTGTGCATAATACCATCGACAAATTCTTGAATTTTGCTCTAAGATAAAACTGTAAATAAATCGTATTATATCAAATGAAATGTGAATAGAATAGATCCACAGTTTGTGACGACAATAGGTGGTTATGCAAATGAGAAAGTGAATTGAGTATTGTCGTTTCGCAGCTTAAAATCAAATCCTCCTTCTATGTGCGGTTGAAAATTTAGTTTTAAATGATCAAAAGTTTTTTCAAAACATTCTGGATTCAGAAGCGAAATACAGACTTGAGAAATGCGGAGAACATAATTCTCAGCAAGGAGGAGGATGTTAAGAAACAGTGTGAATCTTCACCAATTGGAAAGAGATTGAAGTGGCTAATAGAACAGAGAAGGGGAGGTTATACCGAAGCGTGAGTGGCGGTAGACTTCGTGCTGAAGTTCCGTCCTCTTCTTCCGCGTTTCTTCCAAGGTAAGGTATAAAGAAAAATGCTCGGAAAAGTATTTCAAAGATACTAATTATCTTGGCGTACTGCGCCATTTCATAGCTAAGGAAATTTTCATGTTCTTTGTACACAGTATTAACCAGGAAAGCTTAAGATCATTTCATGTTCTTAGATTCCATTTATTTAATATTTTAGAGCAAAATATTAGAATACGCTAATTACTCGAGTTTAAATTCGCAAAAGGCGTGCTGTTAACGCGAGCCATTCCAATGCCAGAAAAAACTCCTCTGAACTGCTCATAATGGCCGCTTTTTAGCTTCGCAAAGTCTTTTAGAGAAAATGAAATTGTGCAATATCATTAAGATTGCTAAAACATGGGGGAGTTTCAGAGTCATATGTTTTCCCCTAAGAGCTCAATTCAGGGTTCAAAGGTAGCTGGAAGAGCTCAGTTCTATCTAGACAAAAATAAATGCAAGATTTACAAGAGATAGAGAAGACAAGAGAAGTTTAGGAAGATGAGGATGAGATAGCACCACATATATTCCTCTGGCACCTCATCGTTTAAGCACTACTAACTCGAGGTCGCTCGTGTCAATTTTCTGATCTCGATGATTAGCGTGTTAGATCTTTCGGAAATAAAATCTTTCGTTAAATCTGTACTTCTGAATTCATAAAAACGTGTATTTCGTATCTAAAAACATGAAATAGTCCTTTATCGGCTGCAAGGAGAGGCTGAGGAAGTAACGCAGATAGCTACCAATACAATTGTTCTTATCATTGATATCCTCTCTATTTTTAGAAAGTAATTTGTATTTTCTCTTTCAAATGAATATCGAAAATATGCTCAGCAAGAAGCATTGACTACCTGAGGGGGAAGGCATTCCTTCGCTTAACCGAAAAATAGATAATGAACCAGACCTTCCTCATACTTCCTTTTTCCCACCATGAAAATAGTAGAGGGGTTTGAGGAAGGGAGGATTGCGTCAGCGACTCTCCGTATGTCAACGCATTTCTTCCTTGGAGGTGACCCTCCCATCTGTTTACTGTGTACTTGATTTTGCCATTGGGGTATGCAGTGAGGAAAGGGGGCGAGAAGGTGCAAGTTCAGAGAAGGTCGAATGATTCGGACGGGGGACGTCATAGGTATGCGCTGTCTTTTAACTCTGTGGGGGCACATCCGAGCCGGCGAATCTTCCGATGAAGTTGAATTGGTCCTCTTAACATGACTCGGTTTTGAAATCAGTGTTTTGAAGGCGAGAATAAAAAAAATTCCGAATCATAATTAACTTAATAGCTAACAACAGGTAATTTTCCTGCAAGGCTGATTCGCAAGAATGCTTAAATCATGAATCAAGAATAGAAAACGGTGCAATATATAGGAGAGGGAGGGTGGATAGGTTTGTTATTGCCATCTTCTTTCTCCCTATTCTAACACCCACCAACCCGCTCCTATACAATGTATTATTTGCACCCTTCTCGACTGAAGTATGCCTCCTAAACTGCTAATGAAATAGGTAGTTTACCTAAAACATTGCTAAATTAATGTTGATTTCCATAATTTACGATATATTCAGCTATTCATTCATAAATTGTTATTTACAACGTTCCAGATAATTTATAAATGTCCGCATGATGAAAAATAATGGGGAAATAAATTCATGAATGAGGAATGTTAGATAGAGGCAGGACACACCTCTAGATTTTCGCTATGTTACTTCCTTGAATGTATGCCTACTCGAAGATAAATCAGTTCATTATTAAGATTCGTGATTCACTTTCAAATTCAGTCGATATGGATACATAGCATTAGGGAATATATGTTTAACGGATACAGTTTCAGATTTCAGTTTCGAAATTAGATTAGGTAATCTCTATCGTAATGATTTCCCGTTACGTTAATTCGATCAATCTAATCGTTAGTAGATTTTCCTTATAGATGCCCAAAACATGAATTTATAATGGGTCAGGAAACACAGTTTTTTACGTTCATATTGCTTCCTTATTTCTATAACTGTATCATACGGGAAACCTTTCTGGTTTCCTTTGCGAGTTATTTCTTCGTTACAGCGAAAACCGGTGACCCACGAAGAGAATGCGCAGCTGATAATTCTGCAAGTCGAGAGTACAAAGACAAACCCGGTATCTGAGAAGCCGAGACAAAGGAGGAAGATTTTACAGTTGGTAAGGAGTGAAAGATTCTAAATTAGAGAAAGTTTTATGGGTTCCGGATAGCCAAGTGGGCAACGCGTTTGCCTTCGGTGAAAGCTGCCCCGGGTTCGAATTCTGGTGGTGACTCACTTGCAAAATTACTTAAATTACATCTGCTGTCGAAGTACTTTTAGGATAATACAACGATAAGCTTTACATGGCCAAAACATTTGGAGTACTAAGTGAAAGTTTACTGAGTATTCGCATAATGGACAGTCCTCAGAAATGACAAAAAGATGAAAATCGTAATATAGCCGATCAAAAGCTGAGAAACCTGTGTGTAGGCTTGTCATACTTGTCTATTTAGTTATTGCTCATCAAGGTGAACTTCACGAAATAAACAGAAGTTAATCTTGGTCATTTACATATGTAGGCACTCTGAAAGCCGCTTTTCGGTGTGTGGCAGGGGTGCATGCACTAATTTCCAAATAGATTACCTTCGCGTGTCGTTCGCGGGAAAGTGTATTCCTGAAATGATTACTATCGAAAATAGTAGAAAATACATATAAAACATAGAAAAGTGGACTGCATAGAACATTTTTTTATAATATTAAGAATGTGACGATGCAATACATTTTTCCTAAGATTAAAACTCTAGGACTAGATAGATTTTAAACTTTTACGCCGATTAACAACAATATAATACTTATTCGAAAATTTTAAAAATCTCGTCAGACTGACATTGCTCTTATACATCTCTGGATGAAATTGCGTTGCCGTAAGTTGTGCCGTTTCTTTGCAATTGATTCTTATACATCACGAGAAAGCCGAGATTCGCAAAAAGTGCCGTTATTTGGGTACCTCGGTTTAAATATTTCTTCACGGTAAATTTAGTTCTTCGTTGCCATAAACAAAAAAATCCCAGGAATAGAATATAGAATTGCCTTTATTTTGATGTAAAAATTATTCATTATGCCTTGAGCACTAAGCTTGCAATAAATTAAGATAGTCCAAGGGCACATAATTGAAAATCCGATAGTAGTTCAAGCATCTATTTCTCTGATTTTTCTGAAGAATACCCATTATCAGAACAACGCTTGTAACAGGTAGGGCGCATTATATCAGCAACATCTTCTAAGAACGTTCTTGCTCTGAATTGATTAAGGATATTAAGCCTTCGTTTGAATCTTACAAAGATTTCCTTTTTGCAGCCTGAAGCATCTGAGTAACGCTCACTGAAGAATGAATGAATGTTAACTCACGCATGAATTCTAAAGAAGAATAGGAGACAGTTTCTATTAGTCCAAACTACGTAAGGTATGACGTAGTTAAGTTGTTCCCCACGAAAGCATTTGCCTTTAGATGACCCATTATATCACTACGATTTCTGCGTTGGAGAGAAATCTCAACCACATAACCATGAGTGCATTCCTTTAAAGATGAAGGCGGGTAAGCATATCTCTCCTCCTAACCTTCCATCCAAAACGGAATGAAATCTAACGTAGACCATCTTCTCTCTTTAAAACACGAGAAATTTCTCATAACTTTAAACGATTATAATATTTTAAAGTCGTCTAAAATATCTTTAATTCTCAAAGACACAATTTTTTTGACTCTTTATTAAACCGTTATCATTTTAAAGGAGAACAACTAAATTTCTTTTAATGGTGAAGGTGACTTGGTGAAGAAGATATTTGTTCACCTGATGTTGGCGATGATTCGTTGAAACCGGTCGTGGCTCAATTAAGTGTGGAAAAAGTATTACTCTGTCTTCTTTTTATTTTGGTGTGATTGATTTCCACTAAACGACGCACAGTGGGCTAGAATCGAAAAAAGCTGGCCAAAAATACGAAAACGCTTTTTTTGAGTACGGACTATGAAACTTCGCAGGACCAATCTTGAATAAATTCTACATGCGACTATGGAGGTCATTTACGTTGGATCCTACGCATTAAAATTATACAGCGGGTCAAACTTGACCAAAATTTGCGAAAAATTCCGGACTTCGATTTTTCGCGAAAATCTTCAACTTCAAACCGCTGGTGAACCCAAACGAAGATAATCATCGGATAAAAAATAATTCTATGTTATAAACATGTT
>KZ308502.1:299238-310095 GCA_000376725.2 Ladona fulva
CGACATTCCCGATGAAGTACAGGATGAATTTTTAGAGCTACGAAATGACTCCTCAGCGCGTGATATATTTCAATAAAAATCGTTATCTCAATTTTGGTGTGCAATGCGTCATTCGTATCCTAAAGTTTCCATGCTTTCTTTTCGAATATTGGTGCCATTTGCTTCTACTTACCTCTGCGAAAGTGGATTTTCAACTCTTCTGCAGGTCAAGACAAAAGCCAGGAATAAGCTGGATGTTCAAGATGACATGAGATTGGCCTTGACAAAAACTCAACCAAGAATTATAACAATTGCTGAGCAGATGCAAGCTAAATCATCACATTAATAATTAATACTAAATAAAAATATCACCATTTTTGTGTAGTCCGAAAATATATTGTCAAACCCTTTATTTTTTGTTTTATTTATCAAATATGGCGGATAAGAAGGGGGGTCACGAACACCTTTCAAAAATCTAAAAAGGGTCGCGATTAAGGAAAGGTTGGGAACCACTGTCTTAAAGCAAGTGAGCCTCACGGAGGACGGTGCTCCGCCGCGCGGATTAAGCCCTTGCAGCGTTTTCGAAAAGTTGGTTTATTTATCGATTATATTGATACATGATACTGTACTTACTAGCAGTTCTATGCAAACAGAATATTTTTGCAACATTAATACAACAGATATAAAACTCTGAAAGTAGTACTTGTTAATCAATAATGAATCTAATCATTAGATTCAATACATTAATACAGTTTACTATACATTTTTGTTAAAATGTTAATACCATTCGTTCATTTCATCAATACGTCGCTTAAAATGGAGCAATAAAATCCAAAACTGCACTAAAGAAGAATTATCACTATTGCTAGGGCAAATCTACAATGTGCCGAGGGAGGGAGAGATGGGAAAATTTGGATGAAAATTTCTTATGAGCGGGGTTTTTCAAGAACTAACGCGATCATTAATGAATTACTAAATTTTACTATAAATTGACACGAACTCTATTCGTGAAATGAGCATTAGCTTAGGGTTTTCATCCATAATTTATATCATTTGGCAACATAAATAGCAACCTCCCCCTCCGGGTTGGGCGAGGGGAGATATTCTTCATCGCCTATCATTGCATCCATCCCTGTGAGATCGCGCTATCACGTGCAGTTAAATTATCCTTATTTCTCGTTCAGATTGTGATGGAATATTGCACTTTTCCCACACTATAGATACGTCATAGAGCAATAGACTTTGATCAATGTGCATACTCCACTGGGGATACGATTAGCATCTGTAAGCGGTACGTGATGCTATGATATCAAAAGTATCTCCTCCCGCAAAAACCAACTATTATAAGGTTATTTTTCACGATCTTTAGAATTTTTTTTCCAAGAAAAGGAGGAAAATAAGACATTCTCGATCCTCAATCATCGGAATAAATTACAACAGAGCCAACGATTGTTATTCTCTAATTGAAACAATGGGAAAGATTTCACAAAAAAGATCCGTTTAAATAAAATTCACGGAGGAAGCCGTCGCACAGTGGGCTAGAATCAAAAAAAGCTGGCCAATAATACGAAAACGCTTTTTTTGAGTACGGACTATGAAACTTCGCAGGACCAATCTTGAATAAATTCTACATGCGACTATGGAGGTCATTTACGTTGGATCCTACGCATTAAAATTATACAGCGGGTCAAACTTGACCAAAATTTGCGAAAAATTCCGGACTTCGATTTTTCGCGAAAATCTTCAACTTCAAACCGCTGGTGAACCCAAACGAAGATAATCATCGGATAAAAAATAATTCTATGTCATAAACATGTTCTTTCTCCTTCATAAGACGTAGCATTTATGATCACGCTTGAATATTTACATACTTTACGTAACAAAATGGCGGACCCTTATTTTAGAGCAAATGTTTACCTAAAGCGAGGAAAAGCGAGTAGAAAGTGACATCGAGTGTCACGGGATAACTTATACCACGATGTTCTTTGAAGCTTCCTGAAGAGGAGCCTGAAATAAAACCTTGCGCATATTTGCGCCATCGATAAATAGGCGCTTCAGAACGCACATCTATCAATACAGCTGACTTTTAATTGACGTCAGGTTGTTTGAACACGTGACTCAGCTTATATTCGGCTGAGAAAAGTGCAGTGAGTGCGTCGCAATCGTTGAATAAAGAAACCCGATTGTATACAAATTCATATCGTATGCACAACGTTACACGTGTCTATATTATAGATTAACAATAATATTACATTCCCGTTGAAGACAGGTCACAAAAAGTCGAATCATCTCCAGGAACAGTTCTTTCTAGCTGATAACAAAGGTGATTAGTCCTATTACTGTTATAAAATAACCAAGGCAAATCTTGTCCTTGCTGGCAGGTTTTGGACATTAATTACTAAAATTTTCTAGGAAGGAATTCTGTGGTATATATTGCGAAGGGGCAATAGGCAAGAACTTGCATGCCAAATGAGCGCATTGCGTTTCAGCCGGTTATGCTGCAATCCTTTTGGATAAAATGCACCAACAGCGGTTCCGCCGAAGCATTCTTGACTAGTAATACTCGTGTCCAGATCCGCGCCCGGCCTACCTACCGTTCGGGTGCAAACATAATTTGCCGCTCCTTGAAATGACATACCAAAACCACACATTCCTTGTTTTGCAGGCAAAAGTTATTTTAAAAGACTTTAAAAACCTGTGTTTTATGAATTCGTACCCCAGCTTACATTGCTTAAAAAACATCGGTAACAATTAATAATACATATTCCATATGCTGACAGAATAAACGGGAAATTGTTAATAGTTCACATTACTTTTGAGTAACATTATCATCGCAATGTGAATAACTTAAAATTATATGATTTGTATGAAATCTATTTTCCGAAACTAAATAAGAAAGTTGCTAATAAAAATCGTATTGCAACAAATAACATCGATAAAATCTACTGAACAAATATTCCCTTCTCGTCTTGAGTTATCCCTAAGATTTTACTCTATATGTTTGCTAATCTTTAATTTCACGTCTTAATCTTTCCAAGACGTCGTGTGTATCACACAAAAAGCAAAAAATAATGTTGTTGAAATAATAATAATGGTAGGCTATGCATCTGTTGCCGCCACCCGGGTGCAATGCACCCCTTGAACCCATAGGACGGCGCGGCTTTGCTCGTGTCTTCTCCAACCCCCATTCATTTCGGACTTCGGCATCAACTCTTTGTTTTATCTCATACTACCTCTAATGTAAGCTTTACTGGAAGTTTCAAATTTTCATGATAATCCGTCAGGAAATAGGATTAATTTCTTCAGATTTTTCGAATAGGAATTTTTAGCAACATCAGACTCAACTATTTAGAATTGAAACAAAAAAGGGTGATTCAGGGTAATAAATAATACACTCAATTTAAAGTAACAGCAATATTAGCGTATTGATTCTTTTCCCAGTCAATTTTAAAAATGCGATTTTTTATGAAAAATATAATTGACGTAAGTTGTCATAGAAACAATTAATTCTTCGTCAAGCAAATAAACTGCATATTGCAAAATTTTCAGAAGAGGGACGATCACTTTTACTCTATATCCGCAAATTAATATCCGCAATAAATAAACGAAATGGATTCAATGGTTCAATGGATTAATTAACGATGAATTTCTAGAATTCAAACCTGGCGCCACTAGGACAAAGTTTCGCAGCTAACTGCCGCCAACTGCAGCTAACTAGAATCGGCTGCCAACCTTCACTAATTACCCCTCGTCTGAGTTCTGACCTCGAGCGTTTGGTGCAGTGGCGAAGTACCTGGTTATCCCAGTGGTGAATTGGCCATTAGATTACTTAGGTAAGACAAACCAAAGATTTTGTTTTCGTGTAGCCGATTTATATATATTTAATAGTTGCATGGGTGCAATTTTGAACTTAATCCCATTGGGAACCTTCAGTCCTGGAGCATTAAAAAATAGGTTTTTCCGTACAGTCTAAAATGACTCGTTATTTCGAGCAGATTTTTCCGTCTACTTTTGAAGAAGGTCGATTATTTAAATTTTATGTTAGGGAAATGAATTTGTTCTGTAATTCAAGTTCAAATAGAAAGTAAATCGTTCATTATCCTGCTCGTTATCCTAGTCATGCTTGATGGTACTCCTGCTGCTTGAAATTGTTTTGGCATATTGATTTCAATAACCTTTGTGATGCCTTGTTAGGCCTTGAATGCTACTCTCTATACGAATTCTAAATTGGTGCTGCATAAAGGAATCAATAAATGCGATAAATTGTATTGCAGTAAGAATACATTTCTGTTTCAATCTTGTTTCACTACGTTATTGAGTAGAAGGCTATTGATACATGTATGAGTTACGGTTCTTCGTTTCATAAAGGAAGAGAATTCCATTATTTGCTGCATTTCATATTCTGAGAGGCATTTTTGCTCTTGGTGTATAGTTATTTCCTTTACGTAGAATATTGCAACAGTCATAAAATTTATGTTGCTTGCAAATATTATGACTATATTCATCCTAGTAGGTATTGATTTTCAAATTGTATCACTTTGAAGTACTTCATTTGGGTTGATGATTGAATATTTTGTGCAATTCATTTTTGTAGCATTTCTTGAGAAGTATACAGCTTTAAAAATAGACATGATATTATCACCTTTTTTTTAGTTGATTCAAAGAGTGTCATAGGACAGTATCAAGACTCTGAATAAAGGATCGAGAAATGTCGAAGATATGANCATACATCTCTGCTGTAACCCAGCAACAATCTCTGAAAGCTATTTCATTTAGCGTTAAACCGCTTGAAATTGCCTTCAAGATATTGGCGAATGTTTTCATGAGATCCCCGTCAATCCCTGATATGTAAATTTTTATGTAATTAGTGTTGAAGTATGGTTGTTAATATAATACTTAATAATTTGAAACAGACAATACACAAAGTTTTATCATTCTAAATGTAAAATTCATCAATATCTATTTGATCTTCCTCATACCTTTATTTCATAAAAGAGCAGGTATTAATGAAAATAATTTCAATTTCCTACCTGTTATTTCAACTGTTAGTTGGACTGTCAAAGAAACGCCTAATTGTATTTCCATTTTTTGTGGTTCCCATATCCCGGTTTAGTAACATCCACAGTCAAACCCATCTTTTTTTAAAATTCGCTTTGAAGATTAGATTTTCTCTCCTCGAGTAATAATTTTTGATTACCAAGAACCTATTTACGAATCTAAGGACATGTTTAATGGATACTTTTTATGAAATAACGTCACACTCATCAATATCGTACTCCCACTTGCCACTGCTTAAAGTTAAGTCGATAAGATATATGTAGAAAATCAAAAAATCTCATACAGCAATGTCATAAAATAACCTTTTCCCCCCAACAGATCGATTATTCATCGCCGGTAGATCATTCAACTCTGAAATTTTCGCCCTGCCAATACAGCATTTTATTCCCGTGCTCCCAGTCAACGCATTACATACCTAAAAGATTAATTTTAACAATTGAGGGAATTAATTGAAACAAATTATTCTTGGTCACATTTTATCATAGGTTGAAACAATTATACTTCTAACTGGGAATCACGAAATTACAATGCGAAGGATGCCGTTAATCTGGATTAAGCGTAGCTGAGTGTCATAGAACGAGCCCTTTGCGGAACCTTTGTATACGGAGTACTGAGGCAGTCACCAAATAACGCCAGATGTAGGCTTATTTAATATAGTTAAGGTTCAGAGATAAGGAAAGTTCAGTCTAAACCCAGAGACGATTCCTTAGATTATTTATTTGAAAGTAAAATTTCAAAATATTCTCAAACCTTAAGGCTGGATGAAAGCAATGGAATATTAATAAAATTAGTCTTGCTTTGAGAAGAAGGTGAACGTATTTTTATTTACCTCATAATTCTTTCTCAAAAGGCAGAAGAAAAGTTCATCCTAGGGTATAAACCCCAAAATTTACCATTTAAAATTGTTTTNATTTGCTGCATTTCATATTCTGAGAGGCATTTTTGCTCTTGGTGTATAGTTATTTCCTTTACGTAGAATATTGCAACAGTCATAAAATTTATGTTGCTTGCAAATATTATGACTATATTCATCCTAGTAGGTATTGATTTTCAAATTGTATCACTTTGAAGTACTTCATTTGGGTTGATGATTGAATATTTTGTGCAATTCATTTTTGTAGCATTTCTTGAGAAGTATACAGCTTTAAAAATAGACATGATATTATCACCTTTTTTTTAATCATTTTTCTCAATTTATTGATATTCATTTGTAATTAAGAGTAAGTAATTAGCAGAGAATTGTGCCGAAATAGAGACAATAAAAATACCATTGAGATAGTTTTGCATTTAATGAAATTTCATGGTGATACCCAAGATGAAATTACTCATATTTGCTTCATAGAGTTAAAGCTCCCAATTTTTTAAAGTGATTTACTTAAATTACAATTCAGTGAACCTGGTGGAGCTTGGTGAAACATAGTGAGTGGATGATAAACATCTCATCTGTGCTATCATGGCTGTACAGAAAAGGAGAAAGAGAAGTTTCTGCAATGGATATTGGTCTCAGCCCTGAATGCACCTCCAAGAAAATGGTCTTCAGAAGTAAATCCTAAATTTGTGAGTTAGCAATTCTGTTTCTAACTATTTTACTCATTAAATTAATTTCAAATTCCTTTCTTTATTCTGTTGGGAAATAAGTTAATTAATTTGTTTGAATGGTTTTAGCAGAAATTAGTTGTTAATTTTAAAATACAGTATGACATAGTAAGTAAGAATATTATCTGTGAATTTTCATTGAGGAACTCTTGAACCATGGATTTTTCTTCATAGTTCCTTCCTTTATTCATTTGGTATTTGGTCTATTAAAATAAGATGCCTTTCCAACCACTCTGGTGCATAAATGATACAAGTAACCAAAGATTAAAATTACCAAAATAAAATGAGATTGCCATATTGCCATTGTTGTGTATTTAACATACTTAAATATTGATGAGCTTACAATTAGTAACAACAGTTTGAGAGGGATTGAAAAACCATTGTAGTTGCTCTTGATAAAAGCACTAAATTTTAAGCAAGGAAAATCGGAGAGATAGATACTAGAACAAGTCGTTTCAAAAATTCATTCTTTCTGCGAGCGATATGCAAAAGCAATCAATTAGTGAAGTAGAGTCATGGTACTTGCTCCTCCTGTCACACTCCGAAAGGTGGCTTTCAGGGTACTTATGTCGATGTAGATGTAAATCATAATTCAAGAATTAGCGCACTAAAACTTTGTTCTCATCCTACAATCAGTTTTTAGATCATTTGTAAATCAAAGTATGTGACAAAACCTTGTCATTATTCTCCAATATAATTAGCTAACAATCCACTTGTGAATGATTTACACTGCTCTTATCTAAATTTGAAATTTTCATTGAGGATCTGGTAGACCAGCACAAAAAAGTTAGGTTCAGTATTTATAGGATAACTCAAAAAAGATCTTAATGAAAGTACATTAGTTTTTAGTCAGTGATGGTGTAACAAAATTGATAAAGCTAAAATATGACATGATAGGAATATAACTGTGAAGTTTATCAGATGAATCAAATTCTTGCTGTGGTATTATACTATTTCTTCTTCTTCGAATATTGTCCATATTTTCTGTTACAAATTTTGCTTTGAATCAATTGTTTTTTTTTATAAGTTTGAAAGAATTTCATGGTTTGAACTTCGGAAAGCTTAGTTTTGCTTTCTGATCAGTTTCTTCTCAATTCTTTCGGGACTTTGTTTTTATGACAATTCAAGTATTTTTAAGCCATAAAACATTTTATACCAAAGTAAGATTACCTTCATTACAATGACAATCAGGTTAATAGCTTAGAAACAGTGATTTTCTGCTATATTTTACCATTACTATATCCATTCCTCAATGGCTTTTATTCTCAAAAGAAACATGCATTGATTTATATTCTGAAACATTATCCAGACATCTTTTTGCATTTATGGATGTTTTCCAGATACCACTTTCCTCTTGCACTGAGCTACAACTTATATCATAATACTCTAGTTGCAATTAGCAGTTTTATTATTTACGAAAATATAAAAACAATAAAACCTTTAACTATTTTAAGGCAAAGGCAGTATGTTTTAGTAGCAATAAAATAGGTTTAAAGATTTATTTTCTTGATTGGCTGTAGGTTAGATTACATCATTGTAGAGAAAAAAAGAGGTTCTTGTCTATTGTTAACCCATCTGTTTAATGTAATGAGAATAATCNTCATTATTATTTTTGAATTGATCAAATCATTCAATTGAGAGTTTTAAAGTATTCAATATTATTAATTCTGATTGCTTAAACCAGATTATGGGCTGGATGATAAACAGTACTGCAACTTCGATAATTATAATTATTAAAGACCAATTTCAATTGAGTAGAAAGTCTAACTAGAATGATTTAAACCTTAAAAAAGATTTCAAATATAAATATGGAGTGAAAAGAAGAATTCAGATTTTTTACTTGGCATAATCAAGGATGTACTTCAAGGGAAATTTGTAGTTTTTAAAATTTTGAGAGTAATTTCCTGTCAAGAATCACTAACTCAGTTAATTCTTCTGGTAGTCGGGGAATATTAAGTAGGAATGAATTCTAAAGAGAATTTTAATGGATGTCAGTTACTTTTTAGAATGAAAGGAAGCTAAATTGTTTACTCCAGTCAATATTTGCTCAGAATCATGAACCATATTGATCTAGAGATGATTGTTTAGGTGTGATTTGCTTTGTGGCTTTAGAAAATCTTGTTTTAATGTGGTACTACATACTTTGGAAACTGCAGTATTTCTATGCATTGTGGATTAAAATATTCTCTGTATTTTTATTAGAGACAAGGAACTTTTTTCCTATTTCAATGCATTTTTCTTAGATAATGTTTGATCGATGCAGTTAAATCTCAATTTAATGAACTCCTTAAAAGGAAAAAAACTCCATGCATTGCCAATTTAGAAGCATTAATTTGCCATTTCTAGAGTCTTCCCCGTAGAGCTGCAATAATTGGAATGCACCTTGTGAACATTTGTGCATGTGTTTCACTAAGGGATAAAAGTATGAAATGGATCCATTCCTAGCCCTCATAAATTTTTAAAGGATGAATATTTAAATAAACCATAGATTACGAGTATGCATTCATACTGATCTGTAAGCAAATTTAATGTAAATAGGTACTAATAATGAATACATGAAAGTATCTGGACTTTGCGAGAATTTACTGAAACTGTCACTTACTTTCAGAACGAAATATTAATGTTAAATTTCAATCTTCAAGGTGTTTGGAACCATCATAAGAAATGTTACGGAATTCAGGGGGCTTGGCAATCTGTACTGATTCTTGTTGTTCTTAGCTAAATGTGCAGAGATCATAACCTTTTCTCATTTTTGGTCAAGCAAATTGTTTGGACAACTTTTATGGTACCTATTTTAAGATTTTTGAATCCTGTAATAATATTTTTGAACATCATGAATAGTACAAAGTCTTGTGAAATTAAATTTTTATCCTTTAGCTGCGGGAAACGTACTTCTACATACATTCTCATAAGAGAACTGCGGGAAAAACCTATTTCTACGCTTGACCTGCTGTTTCTTCTCCGTTCTTGTCCTTTCTTGATTTTATGGCCCTGCCTCTCAATGAGACACCCAAAGGCTCACTCTTCTGTATTGTTCTAGATTGGGAAAATCCAAGGAATTTTGCATTTCGGGGGAAACCTAAATTGGTAATGCATGGTTACTTTATTTGCGATTATCAGCATTTAAGTAAGCATCATTTACATAAATCGAGATACTATGGATAGAGGAAGCTAGATTCATGAATTTAAGAAGAAGAAAATGTCTGCAGAGGATGTCGTTCTGGAAATGTTGTGTCGTTTCGATAGTGAGATCTCTGATACATCCAGTAGGTTGAGGGATAGTGAGCACAGCACTATGTTTAGAAAATTTTTAAGGATTTTCACTACCTTAAAGAGATTTAGACAATTACAATAAAATGTTTAAATTATTTTTCTGTTCTTACTTTTAATGCAAACCTTATTCTTTTTGAAAAAATATTCTTATTCGTATAGGGGATTTTCGAAATTAGTAATAATTTATAAAAATCAAGATATCTGCGAAGTGTTTGGTATCAAAGTGATCAGCAAAGTGCAAGGAAAGTAAATTTGGACTGCTTATTCAAAATATTTTTCATATTAAATAGATATGATACCAACCATAATTTCTAAACAATAACCACTAACCGCACCCATATGAAAAAGGTCGACCTGGATTATAAGGGATAGCTATTTGCTAGGACTTGACTGTGCCTCCATTACCCGTTACTTTTCTCCCGCACACAGTTGTAGAAAAATCTGAGGCTCCCGCAGCTAAAGGGTTGTGTACTGTCAGAGTTAAGTTTCCAAGGAGCATTTATTTAGAATATTCTTTATAATAGAAACTCCCTTCAATTCTGTTTGTGGTTTACTTCAATTTTTTTTTGGATATTTTTCTTACTTCAAGTTGCAAAGTTTGCAAGCCCTTTTTAATTCTTAGTACAGTTTACATTCCAACTTTCTATTGAGTTCAGTACTTTCTATGATAGGAATACTGTAGTTGCAAAATTTTTCCATGATCCTCTTTCAGAAACTTTTTTTTCTAGTTATATCTTTTTAAAATTTGGGTGATAAGTTGTTCATGACGTTTTTTTGTGGCATGGTGGTTTGATTTATTTCAAGTTTGGTTTATTTCATGCTTTACCATATTCATTTGATTTGCTTTCTACTTTACTATATATTTAAGGACTGTTATTTCAAGCATTTGGCCTGATGGTCAACTAAGTTTAATTATGATAGCAAATTTTTTTATGTTCACAGTTCACACAT
>KZ308502.1:316357-385587 GCA_000376725.2 Ladona fulva
TTATTATATATTATAAACTATTTACAGCCTTCACAAAGTATCTCACAAAAGGATCTGATGCATCATTTAATCCTTTCACTGCCTCTTCATATTTTGATATATCACCCCAAGTGCCGAGTTTTGCGTATCGAGGGGTTGCATAACCACACAGAATACATACATACTCACCTTTTATTGTTATTATTTTTTTAAGCTAGAATTTTAACTTGCTTTAGAATTATTAAGCATACATTAAATTTATGTAATGAACACAGATCGTGAATTAAATAAGTATAAGTTTTTTAATTTCATCATTTGATAATTTATTCCCTAATACTAATGAGCCCCTATACCATAGGTGGTGGGTGGCATTACACAAATGACATGAGCCCCCACCTTGTGGCACATGAAGGGTTAAGCCATTCCTGTCCCAATAACAGGTTCTTAGAAAATCTTTCAAATCTTCCATCTTTACTTTCCTTCATAACTTGATTTCCCTTGTTCCCTCAATAGGTTCATTGCATTCATTAGTACTAAGAAATTCACATTCTAAGGTATAATTCACATCATGTCATGACCACTGATTTTTACTCTTTCAGATTTGTTTACCAACACTATTTTCTGGTTAGATATCAGTAACTCAATCAGTGTTTTACTTTACATAGTTACAGTAAGATCCCGATTAATGTGGGGGATACATTCCAATAAGTTGGAGTGTTGAACGAAACAGCGTTAAACAAGGTCGTCTTAGTACGTTAATAATGTTGATAAGTAAAACAGAGCATAAAATAAGAAAATCAGTCAGATTATGTTTTATTTTGTAACATTTATTGTTCAATACTTCTTGATTGCATTAATTATATAATTATTTATTTATGATATGAATTTGTGTTCCTAAAGTACTCCTGAAAATCGAAAAGTTAGAGTAAAGAAATTGTATTTGTGATGAGGAAGGCTCTTCCTCATTTGACATATTTTGTGTTTTGGTAAAGAAGTTATCTATTGTCTAATCATTTTGTATAAACTGAACCATAATTTCTGTTACAGTGGCTAAACATTTTTTTTGAGAAAATCTGTTGAAAGTTCCTTTTATTCCTCATCTTTAGAAATGCTAATTAATTTGGACTGACAAAATTGTGCTCAATTTCTGGGAACCAGATTACTTTATGGAATGCGGTAAATAAAACTGCGCAATAATGAATCCACATTAAGTGGAGCAATGTTAAGCGGGGTCTTACTGTATTCTGGTTAATTCCTTCACACATGGCTTTTTTAAACCATAGCTTTCAATCACACTCATTAACATAGAAATATAAATGGAATGTTTCTTAATATTAATGTTAAAATCACCAATCAGGATGAGCTTACTATTCTTGTCTACAATATTATCAAATCATTCTTCCATCAAATTATTATATTCAATAACAGATGATCCAGGTGATTTATAGAGAGTATAAACATATTAAATTCCTTTCTAAGTTTTTATTTCTCATGTAACATCCATATACTTATATTAACAGACATATTTTCTATTATTTAATACTTAATATAATTTCTAATATAGACAATGCACCCATCTGTGTGTTTACTATGAGATAGGCATACCTCACAATTATAATCTTCCAATTTAATCTCCTTTGCAGAATATCTTCTATCATATTTACTTTGCTGAAACACAAAAGAGCTGGTCTTCCACTACTTAAAGATAAATTGACTATTTCACTTTTCTTTCTTACGATGACCTGTATATTTATATATAGTATAAACTAACAAAATAATCCACCAAACTCCCATCCCATAAATACTATGCATCCTGGTGTTTTCTTTTAACACCAGCAAATCATTCCTGATATACTGGACATCATCTATCATAAGATGTGTGGTCTGTATTAAGCTACAAACCATGTTTCTGATTATATCTTATACAGTTTATACAGAATTTTAATACAATGTTATGCATAATGTTACTCACCAGCACAATATGTGAGCAAGCAAGATAGGTTTTGCAATATTTCAAAATGTGCCTCAATTGTTGGCTCTTATTACATGGTACAGTATTGAGGAAGTCATGAACTCTATAGTAATTAGTGTTTAATGAAAAGTAACTCAAGGAGATGTATCAAATCATTTTAAGTACTTTAGTAAAATTAGCCGAAGAGAAATGTTCAAAAAAAGTCTGACAATGTCTCCCGAATGACTTGAAATAATGTTTAACTGATGCAAAATGCCCAGTTAATCTTTCTCTTTAGCTAACTGCTAGTGTGCTATATAAATAGCTCTGATGATATTTTTTTTGAGGCCTTTTGCCTCAAAAAAATATCATCAGAGCTCTTTATGAATCAGTTTAAGGACCAGTTAAAATTTAAGTTAATGAAAGTTGTACCAACTGTGGAACAGCAAAAATGATAACTTCTGTGTCTTCGATAATACTTGCTTTACTGCTGATCTTTCAACCGTCATCCTCCTCAAAAATTTCAACCTTTCTATAAGGAAGTCATCTTCTTGTGTGGTTTATGCTTCATAGTCTCTGTCTCATGGGCTACTTTGAATTACAGACCCTTAGCCACTCCTTTCAGCAGAAGTATTCATACAATCATGTAAATGTTGCATACCTATAGGTTATGTGTGTACATTGGAAATTAATAGCAAACACATTTATTAATGAATCAATCCATTACAACTGGTGTTTATCATATATTAACATGTGATAAGGAATTAGGAACTTCTAATGTTTATTTGGCTTATATAACGTAAATGGACTACGAAGAATCTGAATTTATATTGGTGAGATATGAGATTAGGGAAAGAGAGATGGATATGGAAACATAGATCTAATGAGATAAATTACGTTAAAGAGTAAAATTGTCACTCCGTAAACATCTATAAAATAAGTGAAGGTTTTCTATCTCGCAAAGGGCCCACAAAAACCCATCACTATTAACTGTGAAGTGAATCTCAATGAAGATTGATAAATAATCACAATAAACAAGAAAAATGAGAATTTATGCAGTGTCTTTGTTACGAGCGACAGAATCCATAAAATAGTTCGACTATGTTGTGAGGCTAACCTCCACTGCTCAGTTGTATGGTCATATTTTATGTACCTATGTTTGTTCCCGTTAGTTATACTCGTTCCTTTATTGGAATCCTATCATGTTTTTACGTTCGTCCGAAGAAGCATGCAAATATTTTGTGTAGTTGTAACGCAATCAATTTTTCTTAGTTTAATTAACAAAAACAGCAAAAGGCTTTTTGTGATCTTTAACCGTGAAAGAGTGAAACTCGCGATACATAAAGTCGCGAAAGAAGAGGCCTGACTGTGTGTGGAGGAATAGGGTGCTGATTTTCCATACGCCTTCGAAGGAAGGCGTTCAGAGCCCTGAGAAAAGATCCTTTCTTCCATGTTGGAAAGAAAAGAGACTTATTCTCTATTTTCAACAAAACATAAAACAAAAAGATTCGAAGACTCCAGGAATAAAGCAAAATCTAACCACCTATCTCTTGTTCCTCAAATCTACCGAGCAATTCCCTGCTATACTCTTCTGCTACTGCTCGCCCTATAAAAATGATTCACTTAACTCAAGAAATGCCAATAATGCAAGTAATAGCAATCATGGATATAGTTTAAATTCTGATTCTCTCGATATTTATCAGGAAGCCCATGTCGATACCGTTTTCAACAGTTGGAATAAACTTGCCAGTACCTCCTCCACACTGAAAAATACGTTAATTATCATAACCGAACTGATAAAATTTGCAAAATGATCCCCCTAATGAATTTAATGTTGCGGAATTCTAAATTACAATTTCTGAGCTTCTTTGATTTCTTTATGATAACAATGTAAATATCTGTTGATACCAAGATACCAATCTAAGTCCCTGTATCAATGTTAGTACCCCTAGTTATAATTTTGTAAGATCAGGCTTAATTGATAGAAATAGCATAGGCGTATCAGTTCATAATAACATTGATTTTAAAGTCCTGCCCTCCACTAAATGCAAATATTTGAGTGCAATAGGCATAAACTCAACAAGCTAAACTTGAACTATATTTTTAAACAACAACCCTGTCTCTGTCATTTTTGCTGGGGACTGGAATTCCAAACATTCCTTGCGGAGATCTTCCACCACAAAAAGAAATAGTAAAATCGTCTATAAATATCTTAACGATCACTCCCTTTCCTTTTCGTTCTCCTTAGGGCCTACCTGCGAAATGTCCTAAGCACTTTTAATAATACCACTACTACACTATTAGCTGGAATAAAGTCGCATATTTCTTTTTCAATAAAATCCGTCTCTATCGTACAATTCCAGAATCCATCGACACTCACGTTGAATCGATCAATAATTTAGTAACTGCTTCCAAAGAATTTGCTTTTAAACCTGTCCCCTACAGTCCACCCTTCAACTTTCCATTCAGCATTCGCCGACTCATTCGATCCCGAAATCAACTAAAAGCAATGATTTCATTTTAAGTTTAACGCTGACAGGAAACTTACTAAAATTCTTAACAACCAAATAGCTTCTGAAATCAAATCATACAGAAAAGAAAATTGGAAGAATTCCTGAAAAAGCCTTCCTTTGACGACAACAATTACTGTAATCTTTGGAAAATGTCATCGTATTCAACTGAATCAACCCCCAAATCCCAACCCCTTATGTATAATAATCAATTCATTCACCACCCTCTTATCAAAAGCAACCTGTCTCCCGACTACTTAGCCGAAATTATGCAGGATGCTTCTTCCCAATACAATGCTCACCCCGAAGTTGAATGACACAACACCTTCTACCCCTAATTTATTAACGACTCAATTTTTTCTACCGACACTGAGCAAATAGCAGAAATAATCGAAAATCTAAACCCGCATGAATGAATGATGACATTTCAAACAAGATTCTTAAAATAATTGCCATAATCCCCCCCTTTCCTTTCCAAAATCAACGAAATATTCTATACTTGTGTCGAAATCTCATATACACACCTTCAGGCTGGAAAATTGACACTGTTGTCGTCATCCCAAAGCCTGGTAAAAAGATCCTCTTTCTCCATCTAACTATAGGCCCATTACTCTCCTTTCCTGTCAGTCTTAAGTACTTGAAAACATTATTTTAGCTTTCCTAAATGACTACGCTTCCTCCCATAAAATCATCCGGCCGTTCTTAGTCAATATTTATAAGAATTTTTATCTTTTTGAAAAACTGTGCGATAAACTCAGTAAAAATACGCATACCATATAAAAAATTGTGTGACAGATATGTCAAATGCGTGTAGATATTTCTTTTGTGCATAAAGGGGACTTCCTTGTAAGATATAACATAACAATGTTTGGAATTCTTAAGGGGATTTATTGGTATTTTTCCGGATTCTTGAACCTCTTCAAAAGGGCTCTTCATACCTCCTGAAACATGTCACAAATTTGGTTCCCCCTCTTCCCCTGTTACAAAGAAAATTCCCGTTATTTTATCCCAAAACCGTTTTACTTAGTATAAATAATATACAGTTTTTCATTCAGAAATTGAGTGTAGTGTTAATTGCTCCATCACAACCTTGGCAATACTTTCAAGATCAAAATCTTGGAGTGCTCCAAATGTAAAAATATCCGGTTTTGGAATCTTCTTAAGGTGGCGAGTCTACCTCCAGGTGAAACGATCTACTGCATTATCAAATTCGTTTGCTGAGTTGATAGAACCGTCTCTTATCGTTGAGTTACTTAGAGTTGCTTGTGTATGAGCGTTTACAATTTACTTAGGTTAGGCATGAGCAACCCGCGGACCACGGCAAGATCCGGCCCGATTGCTATTTGCTAGTGGCCCGCGGATAACCTTCAATTTTTCTGAAATTCCCTAAACCTTTTATTTTATATTTTACCTCATTCCTATGCTTAAGATATGCACACATTGCGAGTGTATTCAAGCAAAGAGCGGAGTTATATTGAAAAAATATTTGGCCTTTTGCAACTACGTACACATTCTGACCCACTCACCATCTGTATGTCGTAAAACACAACATGTATTAAGTTCTTATTTGAAGTAAAAGGTGGAAATCCATGAATGCGCCGTGGAATTATAAAAATGGAAAAAGTAACTTATTCAGAGCACTGAACTATAGGAAGGATCGAGTTCGAGATCAATTCTTATTATCTTTATTAATTTGTGAATTAACTTAAAATTTTATACGATATAATTGCTTAAGATCACGCCACTTTTTTCTTTTTCATTTTGCTAGGGTTACATAGTGGAATCTGACTGAGAAACGCTGTTTTATATGGCAGAGAGGAGTGGGTAAAGAGTGTGGGTAATATTATTATCTCAAGCACCCAAGGTCTTCATAATTATGAGTAAGAATCTTCTCTAATGGAAATTCCCTTAAAACTCTCCTAGTGACACCTAGAAAACGTTCAACTTATCATAAGCATTGTTATCATTATGTAATTATCAAGGTCATCATAGTATTGTGCTCAACTCAAGATGCCTTTCCTTTAGAGCGCACTAAACGACTAGACTGAGTCGCACCATTCAAGATGAGAAAGGAATGTTTATGTAGTGGATTTAATCGAAGAATTGGAATCATTTAAAGATTTACTGGTGCCAAGAATAAATCCTCTTCATGTTTTGGAGTATATATTATCGGAGTTTATCTTAATTTTAAATAACTTTGATTCAAACTTTTTGACACTTTCGGAGACTGTTGCTGCAATGATAATGATAAACAAAAGTAATGCGAACTGCTAAATCATAGTAACCATTCACTGTGTCAGCCAACGGGATATGCATAATGAATTGTTACTGAATTTTTGTGACCAACGTAAGCTGGGGAGCGAAGTCATAAAACACTGGTTTTTCAAAGTCTTAGAAAGTAATTTTACCTGCAAATTTGGAAAGGTATGGTTCTGGTGTTTAATTTTAAGGGGCAGCAAATTATGTTCGCACCCTGGCGGCAGATAGGCTGGGCGCGGCTCTGCAACTAGGCATGCATTTATTCAGTTTCATTACCTTACGAAAGCAATTTTATTTAAATACGCCGGTAAACTAACCCTTGAATCTCTGCTAATGTAGAGCTCTCTCCATAAATTTCCTAATATGGACGGTTTTATATTCAGAATGCGGAAAATACGAACATAGAATTCAAAATCAATAGATTTATATATGCTGGGAAAGAAAAACATTCCGAACCCGTCAATCTATTTAGAAAGTTTTTCTTTTGGAGTTGACGTTTCGAGAATTATAAAAAAGAAATATTTGATAACCTCCCATCCAATATTTCTGATCATTCACATTTTAACTGAAAATCATCTGAATTGGAATGTTTTTGATGTGATTTAAATTTACTGCCCGGAAAATTACATTAGATTTGATGGAAAAAATACGACAAAAAGAGACCACTAATTGAGTCTTACGTAGAAATTTAATTCAGAGATAAAGATTTGTCGTTGATTTCTTTATTTGAATTTGAATAAAAACAAATTAAACAGTAATTGAGGAAAAAGTGGTCGGAAGGTAAATCAAAATGAGAATTTACTGGACTATATATAAACCAATTTAAATTAAAGTAGAGAACTGGATGATGAAATGTAAATGTAGCAGCCGATACAAGAATCTGAAATGGTTAGGGAGAGTGTTAGGAAAAATCAGAAGACAGAAAATGAGAAATACCATCATTAGGGAAGAATTGGGCCAGAATGAATCGTTGGAAGAGGTTGCGAGGAGGAAGTGGCGTGGGAAAGACATAATAAGAAAAGAAAATGAGCGGCTTCAAATAAAATTTAAGAAGCAAAAATGGAAGGAGGGAAAGAGGAAGGCCGACAAAAATGTGGCTTGGTAATTAAGATAGAAGTATATACGCAAGAAGCAGGGGAAAGTATAGGAACAAACTTTAAAAATTTCGAGAAATAGGGAAGAGTACAAGAGGTGGTTAGATGAGGCTCTGACGTCCTGAAAATATATAATGAAGATGAAAAAGAAGAGTTTGAATCCATCAAAACTTTCCTGTAATTCTATTAGGGCGTAAGACAAGAGTCATTAATTTGCAGGTCCTTAAGTTCCCTGCCCCATATCTCTTTCAATTTTCTCTCAATGAACAGGGAAAGGATTTTTACGGCGAATCAAATCATCTGCTCGTGATAGTCATCTGTTTTCGAGTTTGACGATCAGTGAAACTGCCCTTGAAAACAAATTTGTCCCAGAAGTCCACTTTAAAGGGAAGAAAGGACTCCGCACTTAATTCATACAACGCCCACGGGTGATGCGTACGTTATGTAAAGAGCTATCTCAGCTTCTCCTTTGTAGTACCCAAGTTGAGAATTTGAGAGGATATGCTCGTGTTTGTGTTTGCGATTTCCAGTATTGCTGAGATTTTCCATTCTGACTTCCAAGACATCCCTAGGGTCATCTGAAGTTCTTGTTTTCATCTCATAAATACATGATTTGGTAGGAAAATTTCTTACGAAAATTAAGAACCATGATATTTATTTATTTATTTCACCCTTACGGCGAGGTTAGGCCCAATGGGCCTCTCTTACACCTAACTTCTGAGTCATTGATATAAAATATTACTCAAATTAAGTCAACTTACAACTAACATGAATTGTAAATTAATACAAATCTAAAAATGCTAATATTATATAATGCTAAACCTAAATTAATGCAAACATTAAAAAAATAAAATAAAGAAAGTAAAAATAGTAAAGAACACAAAGTAAGAGATATATACAAATAAAAAGTCATCAGTGAAGTAAAATAAAACTTTATAAGTTACACAGCTTGGTTTATTTTCACGACCGGTTTCAGCCTAATCTGGCCATCATCAGGTACATTATATAGAAAGCACAGAGTATTTAAAGGCAGAAAGATTTGGGTTGAGGGAAACAACTCCTCAACTGAAGGTTGACGGAGAAAAACCACACGATGTGGGAAAACGCACACACAAGAAGGGGGGGGGGGGGGAGCCGCGAAAACACAGATGTAATATTAGCTTTTCATAGGAACTTAATTCGTAAGTATTGTAAAAACAGGGCATGGAACCCTAATTACTTTCATTCCGGTCTGGTTCTAAAAATAAACAGAATCGAAAAATATTTTCATGATTAAGAATGGAACCCAGGTCTTCCACTTTCCGCAGGTATTCTAACCCTGGGTTTTCCCAGCCATTGCGACATTTTTTACTTTCGTTTATTGTTAGGTTTCCAGCCGCAAGGCTATACTTACAAAGTTTAATACCTTTTCCACATTCTTGCTAAAGTGCCATTAAAATATCAAATCTTGTGATAATTCCAGTTTTGCTCCGTCAGTCACCATCGCATCATTTTTCCACCTCATAACATCAAACATTACCTAGTTATTAAATACTATTCTGAATTTGATTTCACCTATTTTTTGAGGAAATCGAACTTTAAATTAAAACTCACTATTGAAAGAATTATAGTTTGGTTTTATTTGAATATCAATTTTTTAATAACTTGCCGTTCACCGCTGTACATGATAACATGTGTTTACCATATTACTTCTTATTTGCGTGATATTGTGACTACATTCTTTCGAATTGATGATTTGAGAAAGGAAGGACATGGAACTAAACTTTACATATGTGGTGTACTCTCTGATAAAATAGCTAATAAACGGAAATTTATCCTTTGGTGGGTATATAATTTTGTGGACGTAGGCAAGCCATCCTCTGGTGATCAAATAACCAAAAATCAAATAAATTCAACCCTTTATTGATTAATAGTTACCTAAATAAATTAAAAGATTATGCAATAATAAATATTCTATATAAAATTTACCGTTTTAACTCAGTGGAATTATTGGTTGCATTATCGTGAACATTCGGCGGTTTGTCAACTTCAGGTCTCGCTTGGTGTTTACACCCTTTCCCACACGCCAAAATGCGGCTTGCAGGGCATTTATGCAGATGTAGAATGAGATACCAGAAAAAAAGTTGAATATCTGGCTATCGGATTGCTGAAGAATGAAATGGAGGAACAAGGGAAAAAGCAGAGGGGAAGACAAAGACAAAAGTTGTTAGATTACATAAAGTGGGTTGGGTTAGTTACCAGGAAGCGAAAGAAATGGCATTCAGTAGGGAGAATAAAGGCACACAAACCTACCGAAAGGTAGGTTTGTACACTTATGTATATATGTTATGTACGAAAAAACTGAATGAATAACCTTAAAACTTAAGCTAGTCTAAATCACAACATTTACCATGTTTCTGCCACGAAATCCATATTCCGCAGGGTTATGATATTTCAAAACTTATGCTAATTAACTCTACTCATCTACGTATTTTAATTAAAGTTTAGACGCCTTCGTACTCGTATTAGTTACATCAACAGCGGATACTTTCGTAAAAAATTGTTATTCCATCTTCGTAATCGGTTCCAGCTGTCATGGGTTCGAGCCCAGAAAATATAAAAGTTCCAGTTTTTATACTGATTAGTATTATCACTCACAAAAATTCACGATTNCGGAATACAGTTATATATTATTAAAAATATTATCCTGTTATCATATATAACATTTTTTAAATCGAGATAAAGGTGAAATTGAGTCTCATGATACATGCTACACGAATTGATATTACGTAGCTTCAAAGTTAAATAACTAAACAGAAGATATCAGGAATCCAATTAAGTAAATGAATTATTTAGATCCCTCGTAGCCACCGATTGGCTTGTTTTGAGGTTGAGGTTGTTATTCTAAATCCTTTCCAATATATTTAGCATTTTCGAAGATTCCTTTATTCTTACGAACGAGCATGGGCAAGTCAAAATTTTGTATGCCTCTCTTCTCGGGAGCCAATACGTCATGAAAATCATCGTTTGAGGGTTTGTGTGACACCTTCTGTGGGAAATAAGAACTTCGTGGAGACATGAGGCGCCAGCTTCAAATGGAGAGATCCCGCTGAGTAGGTGAGGAAGAAATTTGGCTCGAAAATTTAACGCATAATTGACGTAATGGGTATTATTATTGAGGTGATAAAAAAAATCAAGCAAACAAAAAAATAACTCCCACGTAGAATCAAATCGATACCACACATAATAGGGAATTAACCCTACAGTTGATGCTATGGTAAGAAGTGTGTATTGTGTGTGCAGTAGAGGTTTATGACATAAGGACGAGGGAAGATATTCTTCTGTATAGAGAAGCCAGTATACCATAAGTAGCAGTGTATAGAGTTCATATTTTTCAACTTTCCAAAGTTGTTCATTTATTCGCAATTCTTTTTAGCCTTATAGGGTCAAAGGGGGATAAATATTTCTTGACTTTTTATAGGTGAGCTCGTACCCCTGAATACTTCATTGGTTCAGTTAGTAAATCTACAGAAGAGGCAGAAAGACTCCGCATTCCCCATCCTTCACGGTTTCTTTCGGTGGTTACTGCATACTAGCTGCTCTATTCCTTTTAGCAGTGCTTTCCAGCCTTTTATTCCAGACACACTCAACATTTAGTTTTTTGCGTGAGGTCAAATTGATTTAATGTTCCCTTTTCTGCCATAAACAGGAATTGTTTCAGAAACGTCCATTTTTGGAGAATCTGGATTTTTTAGCCACCATGTGATAATGCGAGTGTGGTTATATATTGGAATTTTTTTACAAATTCCTTCCAAAATCCTCCTAAACTTATGCTTCGTACATTGAATTGTTTTAAAATTATGATGAGTAATATAGAATCACATACATAATCCTGGTATTTACTTACTCCTTACTTCAAAAATGTGTTCATATTATAATGACAGAACTGTTTCAATTAATTACGTATTCTCGGTAACTTTTGCGAAGGTGGTAAAATGCTGAATTTTATACTAAGCTTTCACCAAAACTAACAATATCCCCGCATTTTCGTAATTAACCTTTAAAGTGCTGATACTTAAAATAAATTATTCAATTGTACTCAAGGAGACACATTGTCCATGTTTATTGACTCGCGACCAATTCAGGGTTAAGCATCAACGCAAAATTTTCGGGAATATGCATTTATTATTCTGGTCTGATTTTAGAAATAAAATCCATGAAAAATAGACGCCAATATAAGGAATAAACATTTTAATGATCAATTTAAAATTGTGGTATTCTGATAAAATAAAGCGGCACACCAAAAATATTTTACAACACCAGTGTGAAATAACAGTACACTATACAAGTGCATTTTACAAGGAATACATAAAAGAAAAATTATCTAAAGCAGGTATTTCACGTGAAGTTTATCAGGTAACTTGTGTGTGATCTAGTAGGGGATTTTCGGGAAGGTACACTTACTTACTATGGGAAGTTAACACTATTATTCTATGATCAAGAGCAGCGTTTAAATGGAAAACGTCATATTATCATACCTCACCCTAATAAAAAACATAAAGACTATTTATTCCAATGGAAAAGTCCCAGGAGGAAGAAGAGAAACAGGTAACAACTGAGTAACTTGTAACTCCAAACCTCGTCCTCATGTAGGCGAATGAAAGAAAAGAGGGTTAGAACACGGCTGGTTAGCACGGCTCACGTGCTGAATACGATTTCCCAGAAATCGGTAATCCGGAGCTTCCCGTTTGTCTCTAAACGCGAATTCCTCCAGCCGACATACGGCCTACGGAGTGTTTTTAAACCTCTAATGCAGGTGAATGTTTTAGAAATATCATAAAATAAAAAATATAGAAATAAAACTATTCATAAATTAAATTCTTGTAAATCTGAAACATTACTAATAAATAATTTTTGTTTGTGTATAAAATTGAATATTCACCAATGGAGACCCTCATTTAAAAAAGAACCGGGTATTTAAAAATTAAATTCCGAGTATGGGCTATTGAAATCTGTGGAAAAAAGTCTGAGCGCAAAGGGTAAGGGATCTGACCATGCGCCTATTTTTTAGCTTCCTCCCAGATTCAAACAAAGAGATAATGACATTTTTGAAAGTAGAATGAATGTTTTTCATAATTTTATAGAAAAAGGCTGAAACAATAAAAATATCGCAATAAAAAATCATCGCAAAACTGAAAAACCCATTGAAGGATAAAAATCGGCATCCATTGCGCTACAACCCATGGAGGGCTGAGCCCTGGTTAAGCGGCATTTTAGTGGGCGAAACGTGGTGCGCGTATCGGCTACCACGCCACTTTGATGTGTCTTTCAAATTACAATGGATACGCTACCTTTTACTTCTTATTACTAAATCGAACCGAGGACAGATGTAAGTTGAACGCGCAACGTGACTATCGGAAGAACTAATGTAGAAATATAGATGATAGTCAATGGTACTTTTACGGTCGGTTACCTTCTTGGACCTCATATTTTCAGTCCGAAGTTTACGAAGAGCATTATTTTGGCTCGCTTATTTTGAAATATTTGCTTTTTGCGAAATTAAAAACCTGGGTGTGTAATTTATAATTTTTACATCAGTGTCGATTTATAATTTTTACTTCAGTTAAATTTTTCGATAAAATAAAAATAGAAATGGCGACGAGATCGGGTAGACCGGCGACATATTGCAAGATAACCCCTATGCCTTAAGGTAGAGCAGTTTTAAAGAGCTGGTAATGCGAAAAAGTTGAATTGCTAGTAAGACACAAACATATCATACATGCAAAGCCAAACCGAGGACCGGTTGGGTCCTCATTTCCTCTTCCATTAGCTACGATGAGCTATGAGAGGGAAATGAGGCTTACTAGGCAAGATGAGGAGTGAGGTAGTTTGCCCTTGCTTTCCTTGCTGAAACTGAATTCTGTAAGCGGAACAAGTCCACTTAGGTGAAGCACAATGACTATGAGTAACACTTTTCCTAGCATTCCATTGAGAAACCTTTATGAATACCATTATTCAACATCACTCATATCTCAATAGTTATCAAATTATCACAGCCATGAACAGGGCTGAGGCAAAAGTAAACGAAAGATGCATTCTTCTCTATCCTGTACTAAAAGACAAATGAAAAATATTTTGTTCATTAAGATATGGTAGCAGGACAATTATTATACATGCCAGAGATGGCAAATATCAGTTTCGACAAGGATGGCAATTTCAGAGCTGGATGGCTTTTTAGAGGTCCTATCCTCCGCAGGAGGAAGTTATGAAATGAATATTCCTTTGAAGCTTCAACGTCTATGTAGAACTCAAATTCTGTCCCGCGCTATGAGAAGCCTTCGGAAAAGTTAAGAGAGGCGTATTTACATAGCTTCTTCAGTTTACATGAAGTCTTGAAGTTTTACCGAGATACTGCAGAAAGTATCAGTATTCCACTTCCGGAGGGCACGTTGGGAAAATACTAGTCACATAAAAATTTCCTTTAACTCTTTGTCTGTAAACTTCAGCCTCATAAGACTTCGAGTCACTGAATACCTAATATAAGTCTAAAACCCTTGATATTGAAAAAGCATTCCCCGAGCTTAAATTTNAGAGTATCATAAATCATGTTTAAAAAAGTTACTGCAAACCCTTATTAAAATTCATTTTGGAAAAAATATAAAGCGAAATATTTTTTGGGAGACACGATCCTTGAGTGAAACATCCTAGGATGAAAGGTCTTGGGCAAAATGCTTCTGAATAAAAATTCTCTTTACACTGAACTACCATTGGGCGAATAGTCCCTTGTAAGAAACGTCTTTGGGAAGAACGCTTCTCGGTTGTAACTATTTGGGTGAAATCCTTTGGAAACGATTTGATTATAGTCTTGTAAGTTTGTTATTGACCGGTTTACAGTTTTGTATTTCACACAAAGAAAATTATTAAAATTGTTTGAAAATCATGCATTCTTAGCTGCTTCGCACATAGAACAGGAACGCTCACATTCCTCAACTCTTCGACAACATTCCGTCATTCAACTTTGACCTTCATAACTTTCCTCTGCATCCCTTCGACCTCACCCCATTTCCTTATCTATTCAATTATCTTCCTATATATTCTTTCCTCATTTCTGCCTCATTTATGCCACTGCTTTCCTTTCTCTCCTTACTCTTTTTCTCTATACGAATAAAAATTCCCGGTTACATTAATTTTTTTCGTTTATTTTACATCACTTTAATTTGACCTTTAAAGATTCCTCCATACATTAATCTCTTCATTTCTCCGGCAGAAAACTCGAGATTTTTCGGGTTCCTCAATGAAAAAATATATTAGTTTCATTAGAATAAAATAATTGAAATTTTATCCATTTTGAGGGGTTATATATCTCCTCATTTCACAGTACGTAACCCTGGTGCTGTTCTACTTTCCCCATAACGGATTGAAATCAGCCGTACATATTGGTTTATGAATGCAGCTAACTTTTTACAATATTATTTATCACGCCTTTGAGTTAGATTCAGTGTTTTTATGTTTAATATTACTGAGCATAAGAACTTTTTATGTCTGTACGTAGTAGGAAAGCTGTTTATATTTATTATGTTCAGTATTATTATGTTTAGAGTGTTGTTATTTCTGTAATTCAAAGTTTTTATAATACAGGCTACGTTCGCTTCGTAACTTTAAGAGTGAGGCGTACTTCCCACCATGGGAATAGGACCATAAAACAGTATTGAAATTGCCATCATATCCAAGTTGGAAAGAAGAGATTGCAGAGTACCACAGAGTGGTGTATATTGTAGTGCTTGTCAACCCAAGATTTCGCTTTCCCTGGAATCTAGTGGTCTAAAATCTATGGCCCAGTACAGAATGAAAACGGACTGTGGAGGATTCGGACAAATGAAGAAATAAATGATCTTATTCAAGGAGAGAACATTGTTCGATTCATTAAAGCACAGAGGATCAGGTGGCTTGGACATCTACACCGCATGGAACCCTCAAGATCCGTTAAGAAAATCGATGACTGGAGACCCACAGAGTGATATTGATTAACACATTAATGCCCAAAACATTTTTTTGTTATTTAATGGTATTTTTGTATTAAAACCTTATAATCGCATATAAGATTTTTTATCGACAGGAATACAGTAATTTTGGATGGCAACGAAAGTTATCAATGGGCTGACTATGGGAAAATCACCTTTAATGTAGACTATATTTAAGTTTAAGTAATTGAAGTGATTGAAATCCGATTTCTCTTCTTCAAAATGTATTCCGATAAGTACATTTACTTAACAACTATATATTCCGATAAGTACATTTACTTAACAACGAGGAATTACAGAGACATTATAAAAATATTCCAAAAACGATTAAAAATACAAGAAATATTCTTTTAAACTTTTGACAACAAATGTTGCCACTAGGCAGATATGGGTGACTTCAATTAACTTCCAATCAATATAAACTTCCCTATAGCCTTAAGATTCAACTATTCTATAGCTTAAAATATCACCATCACGTCTTTGTTTTATATCTTTTTCTTTTAGCGCTTTCTTTATGTATGTATGTATTCTTTCTTTCCGGATTTAGTTTTTCATCTCTTTGTCCCCCAAATTTTTTAATAACTTTTACCTCGATTTAACTCTGGCGATCTCCATTTCCTTCATCCACCAGACATTTTCTTGAGCACGCTGCCAATTTTCCCTACATTGTATCCCGACTCTATTTTTGCGTTCCTGTCCCTTTCATTTCTTGATTTTTTTCGTTTTGTTTGTCCATCAATCTACCCTTTTAAAGTTAAACATTCCTTAAATTTCAGACTTGGATAAGTGGCGCGCATGCGGTTAGTTTAGACATCTCAAAGTTATTACCTCTAACGGTAAATTAAACTTTTGAAACTTAAATATATGTATATGAAGTATATAAACATAAGAATTTATTAAATATTTTGTATTACTGAGACAATATATATGGATTTGTTTGATATTTTCTGATTTTGTTCTTAGGTGGATTTGTGCCACAGGCATCAATAAATATTATTATTATGGATAACTATGTCGACCATAACGTGAAAGGATTATGTGCGATGATGTTTAATTTTAATTTCTAAACTTATCGGATGTAATTGTTAACGTATATGAAAAAACTTTCATGGACGCGAAAAAGTCAAATTTTCCTGTTAAAACAAGCCTTAATCAGGAATTAAATTGAATCAAGTATTCTTTATTTTTACTTTTTAACCATGAATTTCACATTCTCAAAAGATGATATCGTCGTCAATTCTGTAGGCAATACAAAGATGTTACAATGACCAGGCGGTTCACCCAAGGATAATTTACTCAAGGGAACTTTTTCCAAGAAAAATTGCCCCCAAGACTTTTACCCTTAGGATTTTTCACCCAAGACATATTTACCCGAGAAACATTTCACCCAAGAGACATTTTTCCGAAGTGTATTTCAAATAAAAGCTTTTGGGTTGGGTTAAATGGTAGCTATGCAGTGAAAATATATATGCTAAAAATCTCTGCCGGCAGAATATAGGAAGCTATGCATTTCTCATAGAGGCTCTCTAAATTACCTGACATCCCTCCACAAACACCAATTTACTGATCAATTATGGTGGTAGAAATAAGCAGTAATAACGAAATAACACACGAAACCATTCCATAACAGAAAATTCCTATCAGCAAGGACTCGAACCCGGTACCTTGGGGCTGGCGGCCGCAAAGATTAAGCCGGCAAAATGGAGAGTTTTGATATTAAAAAACGAAAGTGGGGATTTTGTTAGAGTATCATAAATCATGTTTAAAAAAGTTACTGCAAACCCTTATTAAAATTCATTTTGGAAAAAATATAAAGCGAAATATTTTTTGGGAGACACGATCCTTGAGTGAAACATCCTAGGATGAAAGGTCTTGGGCAAAATGCTTCTGAATAAAAATTCTCTTTACACTGAACTACCATTGGGCGAATAGTCCCTTGTAAGAAACGTCTTTGGGAAGAACGCTTCTCGGTTGTAACTATTTGGGTGAAATCCTTTGGAAACGATTTGATTATAGTCTTGTAAGTTTGTTATTGACCGGTTTACAGTTTTGTATTTCACACAAAGAAAATTATTAAAATTGTTTGAAAATCATGCATTCTTAGCTGCTTCGCACATAGAACAGGAACGCTCACATTCCTCAACTCTTCGACAACATTCCGTCATTCAACTTTGACCTTCATAACTTTCCTCTGCATCCCTTCGACCTCACCCCATTTCCTTATCTATTCAATTATCTTCCTATATATTCTTTCCTCATTTCTGCCTCATTTATGCCACTGCTTTCCTTTCTCTCCTTACTCTTTTTCTCTATACGAATAAAAATTCCCGGTTACATTAATTTTTTTCGTTTATTTTACATCACTTTAATTTGACCTTTAAAGATTCCTCCATACATTAATCTCTTCATTTCTCCGGCAGAAAACTCGAGATTTTTCGGGTTCCTCAATGAAAAAATATATTAGTTTCATTAGAATAAAATAATTGAAATTTTATCCATTTTGAGGGGTTATATATCTCCTCATTTCACAGTACGTAACCCTGGTGCTGTTCTACTTTCCCCATAACGGATTGAAATCAGCCGTACATATTGGTTTATGAATGCAGCTAACTTTTTACAATATTATTTATCACGCCTTTGAGTTAGATTCAGTGTTTTTATGTTTAATATTACTGAGCATAAGAACTTTTTATGTCTGTACGTAGTAGGAAAGCTGTTTATATTTATTATGTTCAGTNATCTATGGCCCAGTACAAAATGAAAACGGACTGTGGAGGATTCGGACAAATGAAGAAATAAATGATCTTATTCAAGGAGAGAACATTGTTCGATTCATTAAAGCACAGAGGATCAGGTGGCTTGGACATCTACACCGCATGGAACCCTCAAGATCCGTTAAGAAAATCGATGACTGGAGACCCACAGAGGGAAGACCAAGAGGCAGGCCTCGTAAAAGATGGAAAGATGGAGTGATAGAAGATCTGAGGAAAATGGGAGTCAGGAACTGGAGGACCGTCGCTACTGATAGAAACGCCTGGAGAAGAGTAAGAGAGAGAAGTAAGTAAGTAAGAGAAGAGAAGAGGAGGCCAAGGTCCACGGAGGACTGTAGCGCCAGAGGAAGAAGAAGAAGGAATCTAGAGGTTAAACGAACTTTCCGTTTCCCAGAAAAATCAAAGTATATACTGGACAAACAGAAGTTGGCACTCACCTATACTCACCTGCACTACACACATCTAATAAAATCTCGTGCAAGGATGGAGTTTCTCAATTATTTTCTTTATGGTGTTCTTTTTAATTTTTCAGGAGTTTATTTAAAAGAGTGAGGTCCTCAGGACCAGTTACACATTCAAGACCTCTCTTTAGAAGCCTACAGACATGATATTTGCGTAATCTAACTGTCCCTTTGACTTTTAAACGTTTGTTTAGCAATTTCCTTCTCTGCCAATATTTCAGTATTGGTCAAAGAGCAATATCACATTGGAAGGTGAAGTATTTGAACAAGAGTCCTGTACCAAGGAAATCAAATCTAGAACGTCTATGGCTGAGAAGGGATTCAATATGAGGAATAAACCACTGTTTGAAAAGCAAAAATCTGAGAAAAAGATTGGCAAAATGTTACATCTGTAGTGTGATGTTGTATGTAGCAGAGAATTGGACTTTACGGAAAGAAGTGAAAAGAATAGAGGCGTTTGTATGTGGATCTGGAGGAAGATGGTAGGAATTAAATTGAAGGATAGAGTGAATACTGAGGAAGTGTTACAAAGGTGTACAGGAGAGATACAATTGGTTGGGATAGTCCAAAAAGAAAGATGAATTGGTTAGGACATTGTATGAGTGCTTGCTGAAGATCGTGATAGAGGGAATGATCGAAGGAATGAGGTAACGAGCAAGAAAGAGGTGTATGATGTTGTACATAATAAAGATTGAAGGAAAATACGATGGAACCAAGAGACTGGCCCAGGACATACAGGAATTGAGGTCAACCATGGGTGAACCTGTCAAGCGGAAGAACAACCTATGATAATGATGATGATGATAATAATAATAATAAGAATAACAACAACAACAAAAACAAGAACACGTATTCATTCACGGGTTTATGAAGATGATGATCATATTACAGGGTCCAAGAGTGTACCGTTTAACATTTTACAAATACAGAAAACAATGCCCGCTTCATTTTTCTTGGAAGTTAAACGAAAAAAAATAATAAAAGGAAAACATAACGACTTTGGGAATTCTTTTAAGATTTTGCATTTATTTGGGACTTGCGTGATTTTATAACATTTTACTTACTTTTTTCAACATTTTATACATAGTATTTGACAAGATTTTGCAGATAAATAAAAGGGCATCAAAAATGTTTACTCTATGTGAATTTATTATACTAGTTTATGTTTGTGAGAGATTTTAACAAAAAATCAACAACAGATTTTAACAAAAAAAACCTTATCGGAGATAAATTAAATACCCGAAAAGGAAAAGTATTTGCATAGTTTACCTTCAAATTAAGTCGATATATTAATCCTGAGAAATTTCTGGGATCCCGAAACTGATAATTTTTTCATCTCGGAAAACTTAAAAAGCCGGAAAATGACAAGTACTACAGAATACCGGTTGATTAGGAGCACCGTATTAGAATTACACTCGTTATTGGTTAACGTATCAAGGGATTTGCTCATTGAATAACCAAGTTTATCGGTAAATGCTGTCAGAGCGTTAATATAACTCACTTAGTCACAAGAAAGCGGTGTTAAGATTCGATTATCATCATGCAGGGAGAATTTCATTCCTTTTATGAGCGGTGGAAGTTCAGCATAGAAACATTAACGCAGAAATACACTTAGCTACCGTAGTAACCGAAGCATACATTCGTTAACCCATCTCGCAAGATTTGAACAAGGGAATTTCCAAGTTTGAAAAGGAGTAAGAGACCAACTTTTGTTAAACCTATAAAATTACAAACGAGAACTTAAATTTTGAAATTTTCCAAACGATTTTCGTCAAATCTCCGGTAAGTCGTTGACATTTAGGAAATGATAACATGCTTTCGCAATAAATATCGCGAAAACGTTTCCAAAAGCAGAAGTTTCACCAATTTGAAATCCGTAGTCTTCAAACGGCTTTAACCTCCAATGCCTTTCGAGGAAACTTAATTATCGCTGAAAGTCTTCCTTTTTGATTCAGTGTTTGGCGGTTACGAGACTCTTAAAATGCGACCTTTCAATCCTTTATCGTCGCTTACCGCAATTTCAGGATGCAGGAACTCATACGAATGAATTCCCAGTCAAAGAATAATGCTGTTACCCGCAATTAGATTCCCATTGTAGCAAGGTTCACGCAAGGAATCGCTTTCAGGTGAACGGTGAATATGATTGCATCTAAGGTAGGGTTGCCAAATTTCCATCTTGAATACATGGGACGTGAAATAAATTACTGTTAAGTACGGGTCAAAAACTGGGCATTCGGTGCTTTGAAATTCAATATGCGTAAGGGCATCAGTAATTATATCGCGATTACCCACTCAAATTTTAAAATAACGTATTTAAATGATCTAAATTATTATTGAAATTTTAAGTGGAAAATACTAATTTGTTTTATTCGTTAAATTTTGACATCATTAAAGCACGTAAAAAATAATATTTCGTTTTATTGAACATACTTATGCAAACACGGGACCCCCTGCCACACGTCGAAAGGTGGCTTGCGGGGTACATATTTAGATGTTGATGCTTATGCTCCCAAGGAAAATTCAGGTACAGCGGTACTTTAAAAAAGTTATATGAAGAACAGGCTTATACAATATGGGACTACTAGCAACCCTGGGGTGCGATTTTGAAACCCTTCCGTTACGTGTGGAATTTAGTTTTGAGCGGAATTGTAAACCTTCTTGGTGCATGCATACATTTTTCGCTAGAATCACTTCAGTGATTTTAAAACTCAGAATTCCCGATCCGGATGGAGTTAGATTCCGTCAGAAGCTGAATCGTCTTCACAGGCAAAAAGTATGTGAAATTCTGGTGGAATCCGTCATGTAAACAAGAAACATGGCGGACCCTCTGTTTGCGGCGATGTTGTACGCTGAAAAATTGGAAGAATATTTATAAATCCCTTAAAGATCTCCGTAAATCCTTTTAAGGTGCAAGTAGAGGATATTCTGAAGTTATTTAGGCTACCACAGGGGGGTAATCTATCTAAAGTTCCTAACACTTCAGTTGGGGCAGCCGTCGAGAATTCCAGTCCATTCAGTAGTGTTGTTACATTAAATATTAATTTCCTTGGAGCGAGACGACATATGCAATGCTCGTAGGCAATGGTTTATGTATGTAATAAACGTGCAATTCCTACTCTGGCAGATTCTTGATGCACTGAACTTCTTCGCTGGAGGAAGTTAACTTAGAAGAGTAAGGCAATACTATTTCTATGCAATGTCACAGTCGCAGTATCAAATGCGTCAACAATACAATTAAACATTGTCTGCTGTTCTCTTGGGTTGAATTCCCGATTACTGTAATGGATAAGCTGCTAAAAAAGGGAAGGTAACAGATATTTTAGCTAATATTAATTCGCTGTTACATGCCGCGTCTCTTCCACACTGTTAGGGAATGCTTTTGTGAGCAAGGCGAGCAGCCTCCATATCTAGTGGCACGAACTGCCGCCAGAGGTCCTCAATGAAGCAGCCAACTCACAAAGCAAGTCTTACAGGGTTAAACCCACCCAAAGGAAATCACAAGGATCTAGAAGTAGTAGTATTATTAAAAGTGCTTCAACTGCTTTGGTCATTTCGCACGTAGGCCCCCACCGGGAATCGAACCCGGGATTGCTTTCGCCGAAGTCGAACGCGTTGCCCACTTGGCTATCCGGGAGCCCCACAAGGATCTGTTTTTCACACTTGTTATTCCTTGGGATTCAGCCGCACGGCTTTGCCGTGTCAAGTTAACATCTTTTCCTTATGAAATAGGGTCCTTATGATTAGGTTTTTATCCTATATCCTTCTGACTATGCTTCATTTTTGTAGCTTTTGTGAAATTCCGCGAGTGACTTCTCCGATTTACTTTTCGCAATTTAAAAAACTTCCTAAGCATTTAGAAATACGTAACTGTAACCTTCTATTATATTTAAATAATGATAGTTGGACTATGATTTTAAAATTCTTTCACCTGGTTAAGGTCCTTATGGTGGGAGATCATGCAACTCCCATCTTTGTAGAGCCGGGATACTCAACCTGCTTCCCATAGCGACCTTGCACAGTGCCCGCCAAGCTTCGGTGAAAAGATTTTTTTATTTGCTACAACAGTATTTCTTGGGAATGCGCTAGTGGGAATAGAGTGGAGGTTCGGCGGAGAAAGGGTGGGAGTCAGACACTTGGTTGGCCTGGTCTTGGGCTTCGTAAATATCTAATTCGGTTTCGGCCTCGGGTTTCGTAATATCACATCTAAGTAACTTTTGAGTATTACTTGGTAGCTTAAATTATTTTTAAATGTAAATGTAAATTAAAAGTAAATGAAGGGCAAGGCAATGATACATATAGTAATAAACATAAATTATTAATTTCTAAATTAATAATATTTTTGTCCATATATTTCCTTTTTAAATGTTGCTGCAAATTTAGTGGTTGCCTTCGCCATTAAAATTGCCCCACCCGGTAATCTATTTATCTCCTCCCCTAATCTATTAATCGCAGCTACTGCCTTCTCACCAATTTCCTTCTATATCTTCACCCTCATTTCCACCACCAGCACCATATTCTCTACTCCACCGCATCTCCTCTTAGTGGATAGTCTCTGGAAAGGCTTAAGAAAAACTTCTGATCAGGTAAATTAGTAAAGGTTTAGAGCCATTTATAATTAGATAGCTAATTATTTTATGTCATGGTTAAGTGGATGTTGCCCAATAACTTGGCCCTATTACAAAATACCATAAAACCGGTAATGTATAAATAGTTAATAGGAAAAATGGGAAGAATTTCCTACAGTTGAGTCCAAAGCGAGTTGGTATTTTGCATTACAAGTCGCTCTTCCAGATTCTAAAATAAATTTCACGTTTTATGTAAGTGAAACATTTCTCTGCTCTTGTTCATACTTCCATGCCATTCTGCAAAGATACTGGGTACCAATGTATTAACTTAAATTTTAAAACTCACAGTTTCTTGAAGAGACACTCATGCCTCAAACAAGTATCTCCTCTGGCCTTAGGAAGGCGAACGACCTCTCCCCCAAATATGACAGAGCCACAGAAGTGCAGCGACCTCCTCCTGTCCCTTCCTGGCTCCTCCTTATTTCCAAAGCTTTCTTCTTCGTGTAGCTCTACCATCAAACCATTAGGTGAAATTTTAATATTGTACGCGGGAAAACAAACTATATAGCTAAAGAAACTAGGGACCATTTTCATCATAAAGAAAATGAACTCCATATTATGGTGCTCAACAAATTTGTTGTGAAACAGTCCTACTGTGTCATTTTATCTCTTGAATAATGGAACAGCAGTGTTCCACGGAGTGAAGAATGAGGTAGTCCATTATAAAAAAAGGACATAGTGTTTTCAACTGAAACATGGACGTTGAGAAAGAAGGAAGAGAAATACTTAGAGAGTTTTGAGATATGGCTATGGCGAAGGATGGAGAAGATATGATGGACAGACAAGATTGGAAATGAAGAGGTACTGAGGAGGGTTGGAGAAGAGCGAGACATCATGAAAAGTATAAGGAGAAGGAAAGCAAGCTGGATAGGCCACATATTAAGAGCAGACTGCCTACAGAAGAAAATCTTTGAAGGAAAGATAAATGGGAAAAGAGGAAAAGGAAGGAGGAGGTATGGAATGCTAAGTGATTTGAAGAAAGGAAGGAAATACCAAAATGTGAAACGGGATGCACAGGATAGAGATGCATGGAGACAGCAGTGCCGTTGAGACCTGTCCTAGGACAGAAATACGATGATGATGATGTTTTCAACTATCACTGGATTCTACATATTATACGAGTCATTAAGACAAAACGAAAGTCAGTTTACATTTAAAGAACAACGGTCAGTCTCATTACCCAATACGATACGCAACATTGTCTATAAGTTGCCAGTTTCCCATCCATGCACTAAGGTAAAGGCATTGATTACATTTAACACGTTATATTTACAAGAAGTAGTTTCTTAAATGATTTCCATGAGTTTCTAACAATAAAGTTATCAAAAAGCAAATTATATTAACTACAATGAGGAAATGTAATTGAAACCACCATGTGCTTCTCATATCAACAATATACATTATAATCTAGATGTCGTTATTGTCTTTATGTAGAAATCAATCATAGTCACAGAACGCAAGTAGGCTATACCCTGAGCTATGTAATAATAAGTAATAACTTGAACTTGTAACTATGACTAAACGACTTATTTTCTTTACGGAAAATTACCCATTCGTTAAATAGAACACCACTACTCGTTCCTTTAAATATTTTTTTCATAATTTTCCATTAATAATTACACTGACATCCTATTCCTTTATTTCACACCTATGCACAAGATTAATCCTCCCTCTAAACACCCGCCTTGCAAACTAAAAATTCTAACCAGTGCGCATACGAAATTATGGGAACAGAGTCGAGAAAATCAGTTGAATACGTAAATCATGCAACACCGTTTCGACGAAGCGCACTCAATACACCCGTACGCGGACAAAGATTCGAAATCGCGTTTTCGGTGGAATTTTGATTCCACACGGTATCTGACACTTTCGTCGGATTATTGGGAGTACTCATTCCATCCGTAAGAAGTACAAAATTGCACCCCTGATCTGAGAGGTATTGAATCGTAGAAACTGCTTCCGAAAAGTTGAACATTGCCCGGGTGAAAGAGAGTCAAGTGTTACTAATGTTTAGAAACGAGCCCCTCTTAAGCCGTCTTCCCCTCTAATAACGAAGCACGGGTCTGTTTGAAGAAAGAGGAATGAACAGAATGCTATAGTAATGTATATTTTAGGAGGATATGCGGCAAAACCATGAGGGAGACAGTCAACGATGGTTGTGTTATAAATGAATGAGGGATGAAAGAGATTATGCGCGACCAATTTGAAAGGGGAGTGTTAAGCAAACCTGCTTAACACTCCCCTGAATATACCTACTCATGTGAATACAATTTGCTTCGTATGACGGATTTAAGACTCGCTCCCAACTTTAAATGTTAACCCGTTGTCAAGAATTAAAAGTCGTTATCAGAAATACTTACGACAGATACTAATATGTAATACGTTGTGGATGCGAACTAATCATTCGTCTCAAGGAGGCGGAAGTATAACGACAGCAACAACAACAATGATGATGATAATGAAAGAATTTATTGCAAAATACTATGATACAATATAAGAGATGTCCGTTAATTAGGATACAAAAGAGAAGAGTGAATACAAAGTATAGTAGTAAAAGTAAAAAATTTGAAATTATGATTACAATACAGAAAAAATTCCTTTTTTGTGTTAGAAAGAAAAGATTGTAATGCAATCGCATGTGAAAAAGTTAAAGTGAAAGTAGAGAAACAGAAAACGTTTGAGTCCCCCTGAGCCTATCCAGGCTCATCAGGGTGTTCTCGGATTTATCACACAGTTCACCAGTTAAACTTAATGGTTATTTAAAAGATAATTTTTATAAGTNATTACTCAAATTCAACTTCCAATAAAAATTAAGATACATATCTTAACAAGTAGTTTAAAATTAATATTCAGCAATGTTCCATAATTTTAGGCAATATTGAGATTTTTCTAGAGATACACTAATCAGTTTTCATGTCCATGTTTGATTGGATGCACACATCCCAAACACCTTTTTTGAAACAATAAAGTGCTGAATTATATAGTAAGGAAAATAGTTTGTAGTTTTAGTGGGAGGAAAATAACTTATCCACCTGATTGGTCATGTAAGAAATAATGATTTCATGACCAAACATAATTTACAGTCCTCCATCAAAAGCCCTTCTCACCACTGTTAACTAATAATAAAAAATTTCATTTCAGGTCGAAGTTGAGACTAGTTAGTCTCTTCTTACATTTGACCATAAGTATAGGATCCTAGAAAAAGAAAGGACTGTTTTGTAAAGTTGCAACCTGTGGTGAGTTGATGTCTCGTATAGATAAATTTCATTGAATGAGAACACTGAGTGGGGATGATGTATGAATCAGCTGCTGAAGAAATTGGAAAATATTGCATAGATCAGCGGTTCCTAAATTTGAGTAGGCTGAGCCAGTTCGCTCATTTTATTTTTGTTTTGCGGCCTCCAAAATGTTATGCTGTATCATGCATGCTGAATTTATCTAGATATCATTCACTATCAAGCATATACAAACAATTACGAAAATCTTCGTATTAAAATGCTCTAATAGATTTTATTAACGGGCAAATATAACAAAATTGCAGAACATAGCGATGTTGAACTCTACCTTTATTAGAACACAAATTTATTTTCACGGTCCACTTCAGGATATTTCGGGGCACTATTTTAAGAAACGCTGGCATAAAGGGCTATCAAAAGAAGCTCTAAATGGTAATAGAGGAAGATGGTTGTAAATTTGTAATGAGTTCACTGAAAACGATAGAAAACTGAGAAGAAAGAGGATTAAAAGTGTTGGATTCTGAAGAAAAGGAAATTTTGTGGTCAAAGACATCGTTTCCCAGAGTGCCGCGGCTTACTGTTATGTCGTGAGAAAGCTCTAGGTGCGTGGTGTTAATATCCTAGGGTAATACATTCTTCAAAGTTCGCATTACTTATTCATATAGCATTACTATTCTACGAGAAAATTCTTCACCCATGTGAAGATAATTATGGATTTGATTCCGACTTTGGGTATTTCTTCTTGTTCTATTTAAAGTCAGACCAAAACTGACAAACATGTTGTTTAGCAAGTCGCGAACTTTGAGAAATGGCTTAAGTGAGCTCCGGCAGACAAAGGATTGGGAGGCATATACAGGCGTAAGGAATTAAAGGAGATATGGAATATGAATATTGATACATTTGAAGCGGAAGATGTACGAATAGGAAGGGCTTAGAAACATTCGGGGAATAAACGAGGTTGTTAGCTTTCTGACCTCGACAAGTAATGGTATGAAAGTCAGTAAATATTTGCAAAATTTTATAATTATTATTATTTTAGTCTAACGGTAAGGATAGACCAAAATGGCCTCTCTTCTAACTAACCTCAGGAGATATTGTATGTTAATAATATAACGCTAATAACCTATAAAAATTGACTGAAGTTAATAGGTACAAACTAATAGGCAGTCTAATCGATAAATAAATAAAACTAATGCATAAAAAAACTAATATATACGTATCGTTTAGTGATGAGGTGTGATATTTGTATATGGTATGAGATTCAATTTAATATACTCGGGATCCCTTACAGCCTAGTGGGCAACGCGTTCGACTTCGGTGAAAGTGGTCCTGTGTTCTATTCTTGATGGGGGCATCCGTGCGAAATGAGTTAATCCGTTGAATCACTTTTAACAATAATAATACTACTACTACTTAAAGGTGCTATCATTATTCATATAGTACTCTTTAGTAATATATAGTACTTCTTCTGACCTAAATGAAAACTTTACTTTATTTAATTTCCATATTTAAAGAATCGCTGTAACGGGTCCAATCTATACGAACTAATGTACCTTTGAAATAATTCCCGTTGGGCGAGAGATATTACACTACACGAGCATGATATCATATTGATAATGAAGTTATTGATTTGTTATACGGGACGTATTACGGAATAATTTAGCGTAGAATGATAAGCTTAGCACTATTATTGATCAAACTTTTATGAGTTTGTTATTTTCGTTGTATAAGCATAGACAAGTAGCATTTATCTATCTTTCTGCATATGGCGGAGAGTGGGTGCACCGTGTAATATTTCTCCGGTCGGTTATTTTCGCGTATCATTTACGGAAAAAATTAACTTTCGAAGCGATTAGTCCCAGCATCCATTTCCTAATTTTTGCGTTGTCTCACTACAAAATGTTACACGAGGACGCCTAATATACGTGTAGAACGTACTATCTCTTAATTCATTAAGTAAGTTTTTGCTAAAATTTTTATCAACTCAAGTTATTCCCAACCTAGAGTCTCCGAACCCTTGGGTGTCCGTGAAATAATCCCCCTTGCTCCGAGAGTATAAATCTTTGTCCTAATTAATGTAGTATTCAACCTCGCTTCTTTCTGTAGTTGTGTTAGATTTTCCTATTAATTAAATCGATGAAAGCATCCATGCTAAACTCTTTGCAAATAGTTGTATATACTCAAAGTATATGAAATCAAAATAAAATCTCTAAACGCGCGTGAAAGCACAATAATTTTGGAGTGCGCGAAATACAAAATGAGCAGAAGGAGGTCCTCAGCCTACTAAATTTAATCTACCGTTCATCTACCCACTCCCAGTAATTCCCGCCTCATATCAAGATGCGTCTTGGTTTTGCTTATCATTTATCGTAGCAATGCAAAGATACACGTGCGGCCTTAAGGTAACTCACTCCATTTCACGAATATAACGCTTGTCTGCTGGTTCCCGATACCACTTGCGTACTCCAAATGATTAATGCTTTCATGAATGGGACCTGAAGGAAGTGCGGGAAGAGAGGTTACGCCCAAATCCAACTGGTGTAATTAGGAGCAAAAGCAAATTTTATTAAGGAACACAAATGTTCTAAATGAGGAGAACTACGATGTAGACCGCCCTGATCAATACATTCCTCATTAAATTGGAGGAGAGGGAATTTTTTATCATTCTCAGCTCATTTTTGTGAGGATAAGGGGAAGGGTATTAACTGAACAAGGATACGTTGGGTTGAGATCCAAAGATAAACAGGAGTGAAAAATAACGACATGACTGGGACTCGAATCCAGGTCTTTTACTTTTCTCACCTGTCCGGAATATGGGAGACCTGGGTTCATTTCGATGTTTCTTGTTTCTGTATTTTTCGACTTTTATATTTCAGAGATCACTGACGAGCTGTTAAATGAAGGCATATGATTTTATTTCCCTCTCAGACGGAGATGAACTATCTGATTCTCGAGTAAGCTGAAGGAAGAGTGAAATAAGAATACCTTTTTTATTCTATTCCGGTGTAGTTAAACCAAGTATATAATCTATGGAAGAAGCCTTCACTTTGTGGAATTCCATAACTAGGGTATAGAAATAAAAACGATTTGTCAAAAATTCCAATTAGACACTTTGTCAAAAATTACACTTAGACACTTTGTCAAAAATTCCACTTAGACTAAGTGTAATTTTTGACAAAGTGTTTTTATTTCTATACCCTAAACAAAGTATACTCTTTACTGGTTGAGTGTGTTGGTGTAATTTCTCATTCTATTTCCTTTTAGAATCTGTCTTCACTATCATTGAATGGGTCAGCAATAGAATTCAAAGACTTAATTTTCTTAGTAGTCAAGCTCTCAAACACCCAAAAGTAAGCTAGAATGGGTTTCTTATCATTCTATTACGAATTTATACATACTACGACAGCAATCCTACGTCTCGCTATCACAGAGAAACCGATAGAAACTGATATTGATTCTTTTTTGCACCAGTCCACACAATAATAGAGTTTTCGGACCAGCTTTCAAGGAAGATCAAGCGGCGTTAATAGCATAAAAATTCAATTTTGATTTCGAACGAATATAAGACTTTAACAGTTCGTTGATGCAAAAAATAAATCGTTAATAAGGTAGAGAGATCATCAGAGACTACGTTTTCAACCAATAATCCCACTCAGTGCTCCAGCTTTAAAGACAAGTTTCTTAAAATTTCAAGAAATTACCCGCGATGTTTTCAGCGTAATTTAAACCTGATCTTTTGATTTTACGGGAAAACCTCCTTATCGATACAGTACGGAGGAGCTTTGTGCGCGCCTCATATTGTTGCTGAAATACGCGCTCTCAGTCGCCTTTATCTCCTTCCACATCTTGATGGCTTGCCATCTGGAGGCAGGCTCAAAAATCTTCACGAAGAAGCCATCGAGGCACAGCAACAATCTAATCAAGTACGCGCACGAAAGAAGGCGACCTAAATGGTCCTAATATTGGTGGTGATATTCGTAAAGTGCTTTCTACCTTATCACATTTTCATGTTATGGTATCATTTTTACCCTACCTACAAAGAACATCGGCTTGCCTCCCTCATAAGGCCTCCGCCTCGGCTTTCTCAATTCAGTATGAATCCATTAGCCACCTTCTGCGTAAACAGAACATTCGGAAAGCATTGAAAATATACACTTTTAACACTCTTTATTACTTGAGCAAAGAGAACTGTTGCAAGGTAGACTCAAGCGTTCATAGCGGTGCTACTTTTCTCATTTAAGTCCTCGTGTTCAAATAACTAGAAGCAGGGGAGGGGTGGTAATGAGGGTGAACGCTCTCTTGATTATTTCGCGAAGCAGAGAGTTTGCATAGGACATAACGAGAGGCTCAAACCAAAAGCACATAGCAAATGCATCAACAGTAGCATCTCGTAGGCTTATAATGAAAATAAGGCAAGTTAAAAATTAATAGGAGAAATTTAAGACAGTAATACTTCTTAGTAGTATTATTAAAAATGCTTCGGTTAGTTTGTATGTAGGTCCCCACCGGGAATCGAAACCGAGATCGCTTTCACCGAAGTCGGAGGCGTTGCACATTTATCCGGGAATACCGATAACTCTTTTACTTTAAGATAAGCATGTAAGATATTACCCTGAACTGCCATCTCCCCCCCTTGGCAGGTTACTAAATCCGCCTCGGACTATGAAGCATATATGTGAAGCATATAACTGAATATCACTCAATATTTGTAGTCTTCAAGATCAATAAAATGATAAATATGCCTCCGCCTAGAATTTATGTATGAAATCGTTTGAGTATTAGAAGCTGGTTCAATGAAATCCACTAGTATTATGTGTTACATGAGGCTTGAGGCTTACATTATTTGGAAATTGTTACATAAAACAAATTTCTTTACCTATTGAAATGTGATCCATAACGAAAAACAGGATGTAGCTACAATTTATCTCGTTAAGACCCTCAATCTTGGAGTTTGTGTTTCTAGGTTTCTTGATTGGTAGGGATTCTGTACCACTAATAAAGATAGCTCAACTCTGGCGTCATTTCCTATGTAAAAAATGACAAAAATGGAAAAAAAGGCATTGAAACCTTGTTCTGCTTTTAACAACTTCGATTCGCTCTGATATATAAAATTTTATTTCTTTAAGACGCAAGATGATTTACCGGTGATTTATTCAGAAACAATTGCCTTTAAGATGCTATTGCTGAATTTGCAAAGGGTAAGGTATTTCTATGAACGAAAAATAAGTCTTACCTGAATATTATTAAACACAGTAACACCGTGGGCAATGAAAATAGATCATTCCGTAATTACCTTCCAGAGTAAGGGATATGATTTCCTCAAGTTTCTCAAAACGTTTTATACGTACTTAACTAACTAAGTTGTACGACGTATTTGTTTTTGCTTGAGTACATCGACCGGAAAATTCGTTTACTGAATCCGCATTCGTTAACGGAGCCCGAAAGATGGCGGAAGTATCTCCTTTGGCCGAAAATTAGTGTTCAGGATGGTTTGTTAGTCGAGACACCACTTAATCACCACAAATAAGCCAACGCGTATTTATATTTACTCAACGTAGGATCGCTGTAAGAGCAAGTCTCATTTCAATTTAGCCCCTAGGTCATGTTCGATAAGTATTTATAATTAGTGGAACAATATCTTTGATTGCATTTTCTCACACAAAAATAAAACTCTATTTAATTCTCTAGGAAACATCCATGGATACCACGCACCTTTTACCATCCACGTTCCACCAAAGCGATTTCTTCCACTCACTGTAACAATGCTGGGGATTATGGTTTTGGAGTGAATACAGTGTACACCTCATCTCTCATGACTCATCATTCCATGGACCTAAAACTTGTTCACCCGAGAAGAATATAGTCCACCCTCGTTCGCTATTATTCTTCGACGCATTTCTTTTCTTAAACTGAAAGGTCTTTATATCGTAACAGACCAGGACACCGGATAACGGTCCCATTTATTCCCAACTTTTCAGGTAAGGAGGGGCAAAATACTTATCTGAATCAAGATTTAACAGACTTAGATTAAAAATGCGGTAATTCGTTCCCAGTCTTAAATAAAAAATTATGGTAGTAAGAAGGGTGGTTAAATTGCACTGCACGTGATGAGATGAACTGCTTCGATAAGGGCTATCAAGACGCATCTTGATGCAGGATGTGAATGGTGAAAGGAAAGAGGAGTACAACTGATGTTAGAATTGATCTTAATGTTCTGAGGAAATGTTCTTGAAAGACTCCGTTGTCATGCCTTATGACATCGGTAGAACGGTTTCCGTAAGAGATATCCAGGAAATAGATACTTGTGGTATGTGCTGTTTAAAGTGCATATCTTTCGAGAGACAGACGAGAACCAGCTTGGAGAGAAAATATGGCCACTAGAGTAGATATTTAGTTACAGATCGTTACTACAGCAAAAAGCGTTATCCGAGCGATACATTTTGCAAGTAAGATAAACCGACAACAGAATGGTCTGGAGGTGGGGAATCTTCATAAGGACATTATTTATAATGGGTTTGTATAGAAAATTTGAGACTGGAAAGTCCCATTTTCCATTTAGCCATACATATACATTAATATAATTAGACAAAAGACGATAATAATGACATTAATCATATAAAGATAAAGAAGGAGCTGTGATGAAAAAAGGAATACATAGGTTTTAATAAATAAAATTTACGTATTACATAATGTGCTAAATTTATGTGCTACACTAAATAATGTGCTTAACAAAAAGAAAAATAAGAAAATTGTAGTGCAGTTAAAAGGGACAGGGAAAAGGGATTATAAGTAGTAAATGATAATAGATTGATGGATTAGATAATGTTGGAGTCAATACAGTTTTTTTCCAGTATAAATTGAATAAAATTTTATGAAAGAGGGTAATGAAACAGAATTTTGAATTGCAGGAGGAAGTGAATTCTAGTGTCTGCTGGCAGTTATGTAAAAATATTTACTATATATTTCGGTTTTGTGATTAGACATTATTATTATATATAGTATTTGATTACTATTAGAATAGTATTAGATTAATTACCGGTTATGGACTGTGCTCATGTTATAAAAAATAATGTGCATAGATAAAGAGGTTCATTATTATAATTTAGGGGAAGAAAAGAGAGAAAAGATGAAGGTTTTTCCGGTTTTTCACTTTAACAACGGACAGATGTGTATAATGGGCAGAAATATGGTCAAACTTCCGACGATCGCAAATGAATCGAACGCAACAATTTTGGACTTTTTGAAGTTTGTTGGAGAGTGTGTCGGTAAGATTTTGATAAACACGGTCAGCGTAATCAAATAATGGAAAAAGGAGCAATGAAACCAAATATTTCTAAGGGATTGGGGGAGAATATTTTTGGGACACGTGAAAGAAGAAAAAGACCTATTAACCTTGCTACATGAGTTAATAACAAGATCACCAAATGTAAGGGTTTCATTGATTACTAGACCAAGATTAGAATTCAGAACCTTGGACTTTTCTGGTGTTCAGCGTGGCCTTCTATTTTTGTAAACAAACTCGATTATTAAAATTTTCTTGTTCTTCGGTCTCATAAATTGCGACAATCGAAAATAAAATTGAAAATAAAACAAAATATTCTCTCTAAATTTTACTTAACTATTCAACTCGTTTTTCCAAGAACTGTTTAGATGTTGAAATATTTTAAAATATATGCAGAATGTATCTCATGCGCTTCCCTAAGGTTTCATATGATAAATACAACTTCTGTTGAGAAACGTTCACCACCCCTGGAATAGCCCTATCCCACCCCTGCCCGATTCCCACTCTATTGTAAGCTGAATCACCAGTATCTGAGTTTACTACGTATATTATAAATGGGTAATTAATCCAAGGGGAAAAAATTGGAATACGGTCGTTAATAAATGAGAGGTTTAAAAAAAACCCGTGAGTCGATTCCTAGAAATTGGTAATCTGGAACTTCCTGTTTTTCTCCAAACGCGAGTTCCATCAGCCGACAATCGGCTTACGGAGAGTTATTAAACTCTGAGTGATTACTACCGATTCATGTTATTTTTATCGGAATTATTTATGTATTACTGATTCACGTACCCCTTCGACTTTTGTACTTTTCAACCTCTGTTACATGCTTTTAAAGGACCCAATGCGCTATCCGTCAAATGCGCCTGCATCAGGTACAATTTGGCTTTGCATGCCGTATAATCACAAGGATAGACGCTTCACACAGAGAAACAAACGTCACAAGTGTTACCCCCCGTGAAGAGCGTGTAGTCCTAGTTTAACCTAGAAAACGTGAGGAAAATTAGCAGCGCTCCGTGAATTCTGATTTTTAACGCAGTAATCTTTCGCTTGATTTTCCTAGCAAGCCAAATTCCTGTATTCCGTGAACCATTTATTGGAAATTGAAAAAAAATGTTTGTAATCAATAAATAATAAATCACAGTAATACTCCGAAGTTGCGCGACAGGTGGGGGCGACGAAAAATCATGAATTTCGGGTTCGCGTAAGTAGAGATACAACAGTTCGTGTAATCCGTTCCTTCGTTCAACGAAAGAAGTTAGTTTAATTGAGATCAAAGACTAACAAAAACCCTAACAGAAATGCATCTAATAAATTATGTAACTATTTATACATTAAAAACAAAATAAAAATTAATGACGTACTTAAAAGGAAGATATTTCAATGTCGAAGATTTCATTAACTAGAAAAATGGTTCGACGATTTAATGTGTTCTTTTCCTCCGCGTCGAATTTCTTCGTGGTATGCTAATATTAGTTTTAAATCCCAACTTTTTTGTACGCTTTCTTCGTTCGCATCTGTTTTAATAACTTTTGAGCCTTTTTCAATTGAACCGAGAGTTTCCTTCAAGTTTGAAATGGCCATGTGAGTGTGACGAAACGTGAGAGAAAAATCAAGAACCGTGTAACTCCGAGTTCGCGTTATTCGGGGTGTTACTGTACTGACGTGGTATATATTATACGTCCCGGCTATTACATAAGCCGATCAGAAACTGGGATAAAGGTTAGAATGGTAAATGATAGAGCTGGCATTTGCAAAGGTTAATTTTCCCGCCTAAAAAATGCAATAGTAACATTTCTACACTCTTGTCACACACCGAAAAGCGACTCTCAGGATACATGCATACGTAGATGAGGGTAGATTTGGGACCCCTGGTCGATAACTACTATCAAAGACAAAAGAAGAAACCGCAATAGACGATAGTGAACCGCTTAGTTCGGCTTAATTTCGTAGATGGTATCATCAACACGTTTATGGTCGCTCTACTGGTTAACAAAAGGGTGATTAGCGGGAATATCACATTAGCAGCATATCTACAAATTTTTAGTAACTTTCGTTCCCGTGAAACCGCAATAAGCAGAAAGGATGTGCGACCACACTGGCGTCCCATTATAACTCGGAAAGCTATTAAGCCCGTGGCACACTATTAAATTTTCTGTGACTACTGCAGCTATCCCACGGACTTGATGCCTCGCTGATGGTTCTTCCATCCCTTCGGAAATAGACCACGCTTCAATTCCTCTCAAATTCACAGTCAAACAAGCGGCGTGATTGTACGAAATGGTTGGGTCTGTTCCCAGAGAACTGTACGATCATTGCTCTTCTCAGCCGCCTGATATTATTCGGTGACTCTTCCGTTCTCTATTTTCCATTGTTAATGCGTCTGATTCTGAGGTAATCAAGTATCGGAGAACGGGAAGGCCGAAATGGTGATTAAACATTAACAAAACGAATCACGACCTTTCGGGCGTCTAACTGCGAAGCTCACTCATCTCCTTTCACGCCAATTTCCGTGAGCTCCCAGTGAATGCGCGGTGTCAAACATCAGTCTTCGAAAAACTGATCGCGTGACATGGGTATTTCTCTTGCTTTTTCGCGACGCTTCCTTTGTCACGCCAACTGCCACTCACCATTTTGCTTTCCCTTATCGACATAACTCAACCTATCGAAATGTTATTCGATTATTCGAAATATTACCGAAGTATTTCCGTTTTAATTACTTTTTCTTCTTTCCTTTCTTTTTTCTTTTCTTCGTTTTATAATTTAGTAATCATGATTATTTATCTTTTTTACTTGTGCTGTCTTCTACTCCTTTTTCCTTATCTACTCGGGTTTTCTGATATGATTTCTTGGTATTAATTAACAAGAGATATTTGTGTTTGTCTATCAATAGTCAACTTTATCAGGAACAAAATAAAAGATAAACCTTAAAGTCACGGCCCAAGCAGTTGGTTCAGTCAACTTTATATTTTCTAAGTAATCTCAATGTGTAATTTTATCATTTATGCTTGTGTTTCTATGTGCATATGATATTAGTGACTCGGTTCATTGGCTAATCATAAACTTTTATTGAAACACAGTGACAGTGAAAATTTATTAAGGCATTATTATGTATTTGTTTGTCATGTATTTTGACCAATTTATCAAATCTTAATTTTNATTGAGAAACCTTGTATGGTGCAAAGCTATTCATTGTGGAAGAAATTCGGAGAAAATTCGATTTGGCATTCAGCCACCTTGAAGAAATGCAGTAAAAAGAGCAGTCAATGTTTTATGCCTCTTCAAAAAGTCCAAGGAGCGAATTCCAAATTTTCGGCAAAGATAAAAATTGACCAATCACTGGGTAGTGAAGGCTCGTGTACTTAACGATAAATATAAAACGTCTCTAAATTAAATAGAGCAGTTGAGTGTAAGATATCACTTCAAAAGATATTGAGTGTGAATGATGGTTGATTTTATGAAACTCTTGTCTATCCCTAACATATCCCATTGTGAAGTGATGAAAGAACAATATTTGTAAGGGATCTATCTCTTATAATTTTTATCATTAACAACAAATTCTGAATTTATAATAACTTGATTACACCTCTAAATCATTTATCGGAAGTTAATAAAAGTTTAGTTAAGTAAAAGAGTAAAAGTGATGAAACTTAAGAAAGTTAAGTTAATGAAAGAGAGGATTTTGTCCTAATCTGAATACAAAAGGCCGTGAACGAAGCCATTCAACTTAAGTTAACTTTTATTGTTGATTTATTAACTTTGCGGTGTTATTATTGATTTATAACTTTTTTAATATTGACGATGGGTTAAATGGAAGCGTAGACTTTAAAGTCTCAATTTCGCCCAAAAATGTTGTTTACTTATTTATTTATGAAAATTCGTCCGCTCTTTCTAAGTGTTGCGGGTTCTAACGCAAGTTTTGAACTACTCCGGGAAAAGTCCTCGCAAATCAATTATCCGGAAGGAAATTCTTCGTATGAAAAGTTTATCAAAGCCGGAGTTAAGCGAAACTTTTAAGTGATCAATTCTTTCTGAAGTGAAATGCATTTACCCCTCTGAACCGCCCTCTCACTGCGGCAATTTCAATTCTCGGAAATGTATACTTTTCGCCAGTATTTTCCGAATGACAGATCGATTGCAAAACCAAAATTAATGCCAAATTGACCATTTTAAAACAAAATGCAAACATTCTTGAACATCGTAGTACTCACTCAATGAAAATCCATCTTACAGAGAATAGGAATGATTTTATTTATAATGTTCCTGCGAACTCGTTTTCATATTAGTGATTTCAAAAGTTAATTTCAAAGACCCGCTTCCTGGACTTGCGAAGATACTAAAGTTACTCAGTGATGGCGCAGGAAATCTTCCTCAACGATCTTCCTTACTTAAGGGAAATGTCTATTAAATCTCATTTTCTGTGTGCATAAAAGTGAGTTTCCTACTGTTATAGATTTCTTGTATTATATTTGGACAGTTACGTGACACTGGAAGACCAACATGATGATTAACAAGACGAAGAGGCAACTTGAGGACCCCATCCCATAGGCTTACCTTAGCCGAAAGAAGCTTTGAGTCGATGGCACTAAATATTTATTATATATTACCTGCCCCTATAAAATATAGTATTAATATACAATTTGGTAAAGTATTAAAATATATCTAATGACAAAAACACATTATAGTGGGGATGAGTGTATCTATGAATAAANGTCAGATTATTAAACAATATCCATCAATTTGTGTTATTGTGAAGATGGAATTCCACCAAATATCGCTTACCAAGATTAATCAGATTATTAAAACTACTAAAGAGGCAGACTTATGCAAAATAACTCACCCATCAAACTAGCTCCTAGATTCATCCTATTTCCTGGTTTAATTGAAATTTTTATTGCTATTTTATTATTGTAATACACTATTATCGTAAATAATTTACTATGAATGACTTTGAATTCATAAACATTCAGAAGCCACATTGCCAAATATTTGAAACCTGCAATTTAAATCTAATATATAAAAATTACTCAGACTTCCATGCCTTCCATCTCAACATAAGATCAATTAAAAAACATTTTGATGAACTAAAACTAACTTTACATAATTTATCACAACACATAGACATACACATATTAGCTTTGACTGAGGTATTTATACAAACTGATGATGTTTGGTGTTATGACATCGAAGGTTATAAAACATACAAAAAACTCAGAAAAGATAAAAGAGGAGGGGGAATTGTCCTGTATGTCAGCTGTGCCTTGGAATTTAATGAATCTTGTAATCTTAATACCATGTCTTTTGAATCACTACTAGGTAAAGTAGTTATACATGGATCAGAATTTTCTTTTGTTACATGTTACAGACCCTAAAATACAAGTAAAAGTTCCTTTTTAGATGAACTAGAAGGAGTGCTGAATAAAATCAAAAATCATAACATTATTGTATTTGGTGATATCAACATCAATATTTGCAACAAATCAGATGAATACGTTATTGAGTATAGGGACGTATTTACTCAATATGGCTATGATGAAATAATTAATAGCTACACAAGGGAGGAAGTAGCTAATAACATACTTCCATAGACATGTCTAGATTATATTTATATTAGATGTAAAACTTTTATCTCAGAAGGAATTATTGTTAAAAGTAAAATATCAGACCATTATATTATTGGCATCAAAATTTCAATACCTATGAACATAATACAAACAAAAATATCTCATGGTACTTGTAGAGAATTTATAGATGAAAAGAAAGTTTATGACAAAATACAAATTCATGATTGGGAAGAAGCATTTAAGAACTAAAATCCCGATATTATCTATGGAATACTTAGTTCAACTTTGAAGAAATTCTACGTTGAAGCAAAAGTTACAAAAAACAAGACAACCAATAGAAAAAACAGTGAAGAATGGTTTAATGAATATCTACTTTCTCTTGTAAGGAAAAGAGATCTTGCATTCAAAAAAACATAAAAGCTGTCCAATAAACAAAGAGTACAAAGAAACATATATGATATTAAGAAATAATGCAGTATCAGAAATAAGGAAGGAAAAACATAAATATTATCAGGACTTATTTGAAAACTCCAAAGATAGTAAGTCCACCTGGATGTTAATAAACAAATGAAGAGGCAAGGGAAATGTTGAAAATAGTGATTCACTAATTATTAAATGTTTGGATAAAAAAGACACAGTTCAAGTTTCTTCTAACTTTTGTAAAATATTCAAAGATGACATTGCTAAACTCAAAATAACATGCAATAATAGACTGAGTAATTATGTATATATAAATCAGTGTAACTCACTATTTATACCTGAAGCTACAGTAAATGATGTTAAAAAGATAGTGAAGGAAATGAAAAATAAAGGAGCAGGTTTTGATAGCATTAGGATAAAAGATATAAAAAATCATATTACTCTGCTAAAACTTGTCACACACTTCATCAATTGTAATTTACTTCATAATTCAGGTATGTTTTAATTTGTACACCGGTGCTGCAGCTTTTGCAACTTTCTTTATCTAGATAAATGTGTTGTATATTATCTCATCATTAAAATAAGCATTTATGCTCGACTAATATAAAAGAGAAGGCACGTTTCAAATTTAATTTACTGATGTATTTGTGGAGAAACTATTCATAGTTATTTAATTCAACGGAATGACTGGGGTTTCCATTGTTTAACTTCCTATCCGTAATCTCCGTCTATCGATTCCTCTGTTTGATGGTGAGAGAGGCGCTTACAGCTGATTACATCAAAGACTCAGCTTAGATATCTTCCGAGCGTGGCGTCTCCTTTGCTTTAAATAACGGAAAACTCAATGACGTCTTTCTCTGGAAAATAACGTTCATTATTACCAAGACTCTGTGAATCTTTTTTCCGTTGGTTCGTGTTACTCAGTGATGAATTTGCTATCACTGTAGACGATTCACGATACTTATTTTAATATTCAACGAAAAATCTTAATCATAGCCGATATAAGATAAGTCCAAATGTTTGAGAAAAGCTCTCTTGGTTATCAAATACGACTTATCACGGCGAACTAAATTTTAACGCCTCAACCTATATTCAAGCAGCTGTCAAAACAAGAAATTTACACAAGAAGTAGTGGTAGTAGTAGTACATTTATAAGGTCACTCCACACGTGGACTGCTAAGGTCACTCCACACGTGAACCTCCACCGGGAATCGAACCCGGAATGTTTACACCGAAGTCGAACGCGTTACCCACATCGCTGTCTGGAGGCTGAAATAGTTACAAATAATATGTAATTGATAATAAACAATTAATACTTTGGTACATACATCTGAACTTCCGCGACGTTGATCAAATAATTTTTTTACTGTTTCTGAGTTTATATATGTGTGTGTATTTGCATGTTAGTTTAAAAAATGAGATCCAGTAGTTGTAGAAATGTCAAACATAAGAAATTATGAAATGTTTTCCATGTGGAGATACTTGTTTATTCACTCAAATGTCCAAATTTCGACCCCAGAGGAGTAAATGGACTAAAATACGAAATACATGTACGTGTACAGCTGTCTTTCATCGTTATTTCTTTTGTAAAATTAAATTAGAATGAATAGTAATACAAAACCAGAATTAACTCCAAAATAAGGGAAATAGAAGAGAAATTATTAATTCTGTCGTTTTATATCGATTTATATATATTTAAAAGTGCGAGAAGATTGATTAAATAAAAACTGTACGGTATTACGCTGGATTGTTTCTAATTCACAAATGTATGCTTTTCTGCAGGATCCAAAACGCTGTATGCACAATCTAGTTAGGGTCCAAACTAGTCCAAAAAAATATCATTTGTGATTCGCGGACTAATCCATCCTCTGACTATACAAATAGGATGAAAAAAACTTCTTCATGGGATACAAAATGTCATGAAAAGAAATCTAATGCTGCAGTAAATAACCAGTAAAAGAGCACATTATATGTTTATAGTTTGTTTTTTTTTAGGATAGTCCTATTAGAAATGAAATTGTGAAGTGAAGATGACTGAAATAACCAACTCGAACCGTTAAGGAAGCATGTTTATCAGTAAAATTATCAACCAGAAAGCTGGTGGGATCCCCAATCCCTCCACCAATTGCCTCTAAAGGATATGGAGAGGGAATGAGGCGAATAAGCAAGATGAGAAATGACATATTTTGTACTTACCTTTCTCCTAGAACCAGAATGCTATGATTTGGAAACGACCATGTAGTAGCTGCACAACTATCAAAAGAATACCTCTTTTTATAGCATTTAGAAACAAAATTCAAGGATGTATATCCAGAATAACTCTTTTTCCAATATTTTCATATCATCACTGTCATAAACATGACTGAGACAATAACAAATTGAAGATATAATTTTGTCGATTCTGTACCAAAGGAAAATCTATCCGTCAAGATATGGTATAAGGAACGCCAAGCAATATTGAAGATTAATATCACCGCCTAAAGTGAACGTATGGCGACGAAATGGAGGAAGTTTCAAAAATTCATCCGAAGTTATGGAAAGGTGAATTTTAGGAGGCATCCTGGAAGAAGATTCATTTATACCCATGGGTCCCCGTATGACAAACAATTTAATTTCCATCCGTTGAGGGAGGAAAAAGATTTGGAGTGGATGGGGTAAAAATACACCCTAAACTTTCCTCCATCCATTTGCTAACGTTCTCCGCAGGAACGCATGGGGCCGTGGAAAATGTGACGGCGAGAGAGGTGCGGAGAGCGCAGTAGAGAAGGCGGAAGAGCGAGGATGCAGGCATAGGAAGGGCAGTAATCGCGTTCTACACGTGCTTTTCCATTTCGACGTGCCATTACATTATCCCAATTCGCCGTCGGATATTGGGTTGCGAGATGATGTTCGATCCACCTCTGCGACTAGGATGACCGCGATAGTCGCCGTTCCGTCCCCAGTGGCCAATAGCAATTTATCAAGCTCGCCCGAGCCCTTATTGAGTGATTTGGACAAGAAGCGCCCATCCCGACGATTTATTCTATGCCATGAATTATTTTTTGCAATATTCGCAACCTTTCTCCAACGAAGGAAGCTATTGAAAACCCATATTTGTTTTTAATTCCCGTCCTCCGCGAAGTCTGAGGCCCGTTAAATTTTATTAATTTTTCCATAATGAAATGCATGTATATATTCTATCATCGTTGGCCGGACATCGTGGAAAGGCACAATGAACTAAGAAAAAACATTTTGTAATTTCAACATGAAGTATAATTTCAACAACAGGTTTCGGCTAAAATGCCATAATTTTTTATAAATACGTTGTGTTTTTCTTATCGGTATCTACTGTTTTGTTCTCTTTTAGCAAAGCAGTAAAATTTCCCTCGACTAGGGAATTCTCCGTTTCCTTTCTTTCTCAAAGGGAACGTTGGCGGTGGTCGTAATAAATTGGGGAAGTGATTCCAAATAGGAGCATACAATGAATTTGCGAGAATCTGCGTTGAAAACATCGTCGTCGATGAATAATTTATCTATCGGATAGAATATAAGTATACTTCAGGAAAAAATAATCAAGCGTAAAAACAGAAAAAGACTGTAACGCCTCGATGTATTAGTTGTTATTCAAATTTTCAAATTGACGAATTTCAAGCTGATTTTTAAACTCGTTTTATTTAGAAACTAGGAAATGTAAGGAAAAACTGGAGCGTAATGTTCATTATTTTTTGCCAAGGAACCTATTCTTGATTGTGTCATTGAGATCCGTTTGCCGCAGCGGTAAAGGTTCCCTTGTTAGATCGAATTCCACGTACGTAACTATGCCTTGTGATATTTATTGTTGAGGGGAAATGAAACACTGTTTGGTATTCACTCTCCCAAGAGCATAGTCAGGATATGTCCATGGGGGGGTTTCAAAGCCATGGAGTAAACACTGCATTGCCAACAATCCAGGGGGAATACCACCGCCCATTATCTAATGGATATATAATCTTATTAATATTAACATTTATGCCCAGCGAATCTCCAACGGTGTTTGCATGGCATAATTGCGAGAGGCATGCTCACACATGCTTTCGTTAATTGTCGGCTCTGTTCTCATAGGTGGGGGGGGTTGTACCCTCATAACCATCCCCCTGACTACGCCTCTGCACCAACCCAAGAAGAAAACTCTCGCAAACCGAACGCTCCAAATATTACGAATAGTAACGACGAAGTTCTCTTGGTGCGTGAGAGAGAAAGATGTATCTTTCGCTTATTTTTGTCAAGGTTTTTTTTTCGTGAGTGTGATGATTTGAAAGCTGTCTTAACAAGAGTGATGTTGAGTGATGGTATTTCTTTAAGTATTCATTTTTGGCTACTGATCGATTGCTAAGAAAAGTGTTCACTGAGCCATTTCGCAGCACTTCCTGGAACCAGTCTGCTGGCTGATGATTGCAACGACAGATCACGAGATGGAGAATCACCATTGACATGAATCGCGTTCAGCACCTGTGTTATGAGCGGGAAAAATTCTACTATTATATATTTTAATATTCGATTGTATGATTTTTGACACAATAATTTGTTCTAGGAGGAAATTAAAAATTTATATCAAATTGAAAATTTAAAATAAGTGAATGATCTTAAGGACGAGAGAAAGGTATTTTAGCTATTGCGATGAGGCGTGCGCCTTAAAACCAAAGGTTTAACAGATGTGAAAAATAGCGACGCGACTGGGACTCGAGCCCAAGTTTCCAGGCGTTTTAAGCGCAAAACGCGGGATAGTGGTTTTTTTAGTTGGAATACCTGCCCCGGGAAGTGGGAAACCTGGGTTCGAATCTCAGTCATGCCGCTGTTTTCAACATATTTATCCTTGGATTTTTTCATAAGCTTTTAAGTGAACTTTTCCATTCTTTTTTAAGTATTTCTTCTACGCCTACTCACACATATCGTGATATACAATCACAGTGGATACGGCGAAAGTATTAAAATTTTAAATGTCATATCAGTTATTTAATTGTCGCATGGGTGTTTTAAATGAACTCTCAGGCGAGAGCTTTTAATGATAAGAAATTTCCTCGGGTAGTTAAATATTAATTTTACAAGGACACCTCTTCAATTCTACTCTTACGCAGCAGAGGAAGAATTTCCGGAGTCAACAGCCTATTTCCGCCGCAATAATTAATTTACGCCCACTTTTATGAAACCTCAGAGGATACCAGGACAAAATATTTTTATTTGAATATAAATCTCTGAATTCACATATTATTTTCTGTAGTTGAGGATCTTTCTTTATTGTCTGACCATCAGGGTCTTTAAAATCAGTTATGAATATCTAAGGGCGCAGGATGTGTTTACCTGATTATTTCTTCAGATATATCCTTTCTTACGAATCCAGGGACGAAAAATACTGCTAACGGTTAATAAGGATTCTCTAGAACGTTTTTAATAAACCCAGATCATTGTAGTGAGAAAGCGGCAGATCAACTGCTGGGGCTCTTTATTCATAAGATGAATGTGATAATGAAATTAATTTAGACTGCCTTTTCTCTATAGCTGAGATCGCTCTGTTTATTATGGCGCCAAAGGCAGGGACAAAAATAGTTAGAGATGAAGAAAATGAAGCTTAAGGAACTTCTTCAATCGCATTTGGATTAATAGTTATTATATATTCTAAATTATTACAGAATACACACAGGTTAACAAAGAGTATTTATTTACACTATCCGCAAAATTAAACAAATGTGACCCAGGTTTCGATAGGTAGCATAATCATCAGGCTCTAATGTATCACATCGAAAACTGGGTCGCGTTTGTTTAATCTTGTGGATGGTATAAATAAAGAATTCTTCATTAACTTGTGTGTTACTATGAAATTTACCAAGACAGAAACCATTCAGTTTGTTTTATTAGAGAATACAAGAGTATTCTTAAATGTTACTGTACTTTCGATAAAGTTCTGAAGAAGACATCTCAAGTTTCTTTTTACTCTCTATCTATAATTCTCGAATGCGCAAAATTCCTCGTGAACAGTTGCTCGCCGGACAATTGCTCGCTGCACAATTCCTCGCGGCGGATAATAGCTCGCCGGAGAATTTTTACTGCGGATAATTCTTCGTGGGGACAATTGCTCGTAGCAGACTATTCCTCATGAGCAAAGTTGCTCGCTCCATACTATTTATAACTTTCAGAATAGCAGGGAATTTTTATGCAGTATTTATTACCCCTCGCAAAGAAATAGCTTACCGCCTCTTCATTGATTACTCGATATGTGAAGGCAGTACTTCGTGGAAGGCCATGATAATGTGAATAAAAGCTTCCTTTACAATTGAAATGTATGAGGTCACTTTGTTTTCTTTCATTTGGAAACTTTTTACGTAACTATTTAATTTCCAAGGATTGCGGTAAAGTGCGGGTAGGAGTAAATTTTATCGAAACTTATTAAGATAATAACTTATAAGATATAATAACTTTTTAAGATAATAGCCTTAATAATAGCAGTCTTTTTTGAAGTGCTTCGGCAGCTGTTTCGTGCCTGTCAACTTCGTATTGCACATAGTGACCTCTTCCGCAAACCGAACTCGGGACCATCTACACCAGAGGCAAACCCGCCACCCAATTATTTATTCGGAAGCCAGACTATCTTCTTATATTCTGTAACATCTTATCACATTATCCGAGTCATTGCTCCCTTTCCTAATCCGTATTAAGAAATAACTGTAAGCGATTTCTAAAATAAATACCCAGCGACGTAGTCAGAATTTGCGTATAGAAAATCTGCCCCTATTGATAAGAAGACGACTGAAATGACAAATGAAATACAAGTTACTCTAGTTCACGGGTTATCAAAATGTTATTTTCAATTCACGTGAAACTTTCGGAATAATAACACTTTCTAATAATAAGTCCCAATCAATAGAAGGTTAATATGTACGTTGTGTTCTTTTTCTAAATGTAAGTTAATTGTAGAAATTATTTTTGTTTATTAGTATGAAATCATCATGTAATAACTGCAGAGCTTCCCGTGTAAGAGAGACAATTTTGGCCTAACCTCGCCGTGAGAGTAAAATAATAATTATTATTATAATTAATACATGAGAAGGAACGTATCTTCTGTTGCAAACTAGTAGAATCTCTGTCTTTTAAATTAAACGAAACTTTGGAAATTTGAGCGATAATAATATTACTAAAGGAGCATGATTTCATATTTACCTTCCGCCTCTTTTTTGAGCTTTCAGAGTAATGAGATTAACAACATCGCCTTTGTATATTCTATCCGTAAATTTTAAGCCGGTTTAAACGTTTAAGATAAATTATCCGTAAAATATTTCTAAACAATTTAAAGTGCTTAAGCTGGTCTATTCAATGATTGCGATGTACAGAGTCCAACCGACGACGACCATTATCTCTAAAGCGATCAACCTGTTGGTCACTTCCGCACAGTTGAATCTGTCATTTGCACATACTGCAGTCACGGGAGATGGCTATCTCTGGTAATAGCATGGAAATGACGAATAAAGTTATCAGGAAGAGTCATATCAAGATTTTTAGGGGACCCAATCATTGAAAATCGGAACGGAAATTTTTTAAGCCTGTAAGAAAGTATTCCATCGTGAAGTACAGAAGCACTTTACGCTCGAATCCAAGGTGTTACGGACCGGGTTACGTAACTATTTTTCTTGTAATTCTTCATTTGGGAACAAACTCCAATAAGTTGGGTTGCAAATTGTGAATCTGAAAACTGGGATAAATTAAAAAGATCAACACCAATGTACGTCATATTTCGTAGATGAGTTTTTTCCGTACAGGAAGGGTTTTTGAATCTACCATTTTCGATTGATTTAAATGCTTATCCTCAAAATGTTCCTAGCTAATAATCTGTAAAAGGAATTGCAATTATTCCGATATCAGTATTTTCAGCGCGTTAATAAGCTACCACTTCCACCTTTCTTATAATACCATTTTGTTCTTAGATTGAAAGGTTTAAGAATACTCTATAAACAGTATGTGGGCAGATAGAATTTACATTTTGACGACCAAACACAAGTTCTACATACTGCATATGTAGTTCTTTTAAACCACTAATTCATTTACAGCGGGATCCTGGGTAGCCAAGTGGGCAGCGCGTTCGACTTCAAACTAGTATGCAGCGTCAGTAGTTTACTGGTTTGAATAGAAGAAAGCTGGAGACCTGGATTCAAGTCCCAGTCATATCGCAATTTTTGACATCTGTTTATCCTTGGATTTTAAGGCGTACACCTTTTTGAGCAAAGAGAAACACCTTTTCCTTTGCCTTATAATGTCCTTTGTTTCGGTAAATATTCACTTAATTTACCGTCCAATTTAACGTTATACTGAAATAATAACTAAAGTAGAATATACCTGTGTTAAAATTTGTTATTATACGACTGATCTTTGCACGGCCGTTTTGGGCCTCCAGCCGCGATGGTCATTGTTGTGATGACGTTCCAAATGGCTTCCTCAGTTTGAGGTTGATGGATATTGCCTAGGGTCCCCCCTACATCGGCCACTTCCTCTTTCTGCTGTTTTATTATTCTATTCTATGCTGTTCTTTGATCGGTTAATTGTTCAGGACTCATTTCTAAGAATTAACTGTATGGTATCCGTCCCCTCGGTTAATTTCTGATTTTGAATATTACTATTGATTCTTGATAGATATTGATTTTCCATTGATTGATCACGTAATTCTTGTAAGCATTATTTATACTATTGAAGTCTTTGTGGAATAAATTGTTTCTGTAACTAGCAGTAGCTGTAGTTCTGTAAGTGTAGTTTTATGTAGTGAATAAATGTTTGATAAATTTCGTTTTAGAATGGAAGTTGCCACCTATAGTTGAGTTAGTTACAGTTTAGAAGGACTCCACAAACCATTAACGCTGAGATTCTGTCCTATGAGCATTTTGCTATCGAAGATAGCTTCTTCAGAGACCAGAACAGGGAGAAAATTTTTCATTCTTCTCTGGTCTTGAATCTCAAAGTCATTGGTTTTTGGAGTCCTAAACTGCAAATATTTCTTTTTAATGGTATATTGATAGTTGTGTTCATACTGCACAATACTTTCTACACCACTAACTTTTAACCAGATAGACTTTATAGTTGGTAGCACTTTGTAAACCCTTTCCTAGGATAACGAATGTTCTCATTGCCTAGGAATTCCTCGCAGAATGTGTTATCTTCGCATATTAAATAAACCGTAAAATTCAGGAAGTAATCTAAATTCAATAATGGGGACTGATTTTCTTGAACTAAATCAGAAAAATGCGTTTGATGTAATAAGATACTAGACTGGTCCTATAGTAGAATTTTCGAGTGCAAGAGCACAACGACAAAACCACTGGTAATTTTCTACGAAAATAAAAATTATCAAATTTTCCTTGATGGAGTTTTTTTCCTTTTTACCTTAACACGTTTTATCCCCTTTTCCACCAAAAAGACGCCAAATATATTTGTCAAGTGCCGTCAGAGGAATCAGATGAGAACTATCATCTACCAAAAAACAATGTGATGTTAAACGTTATCGTTGTTTTCCGTTTAAGCATATTGAAAATTTTCGACACCCTTTGCCTTTCCGTTAACACAAAATCACCCGTTCATTTGTTATTTCGTTACGCTAACCGCACAGCTTTTCCTGCGCTGGTTTCACCTCGATACATGTCAAGTACATTTTTCTCTTTGGAAGGCATTCAAGAGCGATAAATATCCCCTTAATACACATTACAATACTCTCCAATCATATCTAGGCTAAATTGCGTATTGTTTGTTAGAGGCCGACTCAAGAAGCAGTCCGTTGTTGGGATATACGAGTTCGTGGGGAAGGAGCCTTTAAAGGCGATGGACCCATACGCCTCTTTCGCCTTCCTCAACTGTTCCGATAAACGCAGAATATTATTTTTCGCGGCGATGTGGCGCTTCCTAACTTAAACCGACACTCGATTTTTCCTGAGCCTTAAAAACATCGACCTTGACATCTTCTACAAAATCCGAATAATTTGACAGACTACAATAAAACTTGGCTATTAATCGGTTTTGAGGGTGATGCGATGAAGGACGACATGGATTATGACAGAATGGGCACTGATGGCCGAGAAAAGTATGTGCTGTTTAAAATTCCAAAACTAAATTCATGCCTATGTATTTATTGCAGCGTACAGGTAGGTATAGAGCACAATTTGACGGCGTCCTTGTCGTTAAGAAAAAAGAATTTTCTTGCGCCACTTCTTATCCAGTATCAATAGCTTACAGAAATAGTGATCAAAATTCATCGTGTGTAGGAAAACTACGATTAAGAAAATCGGTGTTAAATATATAGATGAAACCTTCTAAATTCAGCGTTATTTTCACCGCCACTAAATAAGTTTGATCAATACGTAAAACTAAATTTATACATTTTGTGAGATGTTAATATGATAACATAAAAGGAGTTACGTATCGAATCACTGACTAAGAGACATTCATCCTACAAGGATGAGGTAGTTGTTTACTTCTGTTTATTCTTGGAAAACATCTCACAGTTTTAATACATTAGCTATGAGAACTAAATCACCTGTAACAGCCTTTTAAGTATATCAAAATTTTTCTCGTCAAAATAATTTTAAATTAATCACATATACCAAAGAGGAGAACGTCTCAAATTGTGAGTTTATCATAACCTAAAGAGATTATCTTAGGAAGCGAAAGAGTCTCCATAGGAAAACGCAAAAAGAGGATTCAAAAACAAGCGAAACAATCTCCTAATCTTTTAATTGTGAGGTTCATATCACTTGAAAATTTCTATTTGCTTTAAATACTTAATTGACAATGCTTATTATTTCCTACCCTACACTATGTAACTATTCTCCAGAATAATTTTTCTTCGCGTAAGAATCCATCTCAAACAAAATTTTCCATTTCACAAATCTTTTTGCTCGATGTAAAACTTCAGTTTTGCACACCTTTACTATATATACGAATTCAACCCGTCGACCAATCTCATGAAAGATTATCCGTAAGATTGCAAGATTAGAAAATTGCGACATTTCATTACAGTTTGGAATATTTCGAACAATTCCTCTCTTGAAATATGCGACAATGCCTCGATATCCAAAGTTATAAGGATATTTAACACTGGCCGTCATCGGCAACAACCAGCACGCGTAATTAAGGGCGATTTTCCGGTATGTGGAGATTAACTCCCGAGGGGACCTCTCCTTCGGCTATATGACGCGTCAGACGCTCGGGCGCCCCCTTGTTAGCAATCCCCTGCCCCCTGACCTGCCCTTGGCCCAGAGACCACTGAGGAATCGGACGAGTGCGATAGCGCAAGAGATCCCAAACCTCACAGAGAGAGATTTTACCGTGGCGTTCCCAGCACGCTGCTTTCACGGCACAATACCACGTTCTCCTCTATTGGTTCACGTCCAGGTCCGGAGATGAATTGACCCTTGGATTCCTCAGCAGCGGAGCCGTTGGGCTTGTTTACTTCCGTACTCGGGGGAATCCAAGGCGCCCCCGTGGCGCAACAAGGTTTCGGGGTCATGATTGAGGGCCCCGCAAAGGATGAGAATAATGCTAAGGTCCACAACCTTTCACGAGGTCTGTGATAGGGTCTTCCATAGACTCGTTAGCAACTGCCCTCTAAAACCTGAGCCCTCGGGAGGTCAGCCTGTAATTGATTTTCCTAAACAAAAGATGCATTACCACAGACTGCAACATCAAAAAAGCACTTCTGTGTTATTGGGAAGGGAAAGACTCTCGAAAGATCGCAGAAGGTCCTTCCACACAGGAGAGAAAGATAGTGGCTGGCTGGATTACTGAGGGCAATGAATTTATAAAGGATACTTAGGTTTATATCAGAGGTATCCCAGCATTTGCCTTAGATGGGCCACATTAGCTTCCATAATGACTTCTTGGGTCGAAAGTGACCTATTTCGCTACAATGGTATCCAAACAGAATAAACCCTAGGTTGAATATTTCTAAAGGATTGAAAAACCGAGTATATGTATGTAAAAGCTGATCAAGAATTTTTTAAGTATTGATTTGCACGACGAAATACGCGTTATCATGATTCCCGTACTCAGTGAGCGCCATTTTCCGAGAACAGACGACAAATATTTCGCTAGATTATAGCGAGAACGGAAACCTATTACATGCCTCTTTTTACTCATATAATTACCAATCTGTTAGCTTATTAATTCCCTGATAGCACTCGTAGTAGTAGTATTTTTAAAAACACTTCGACATCTAAAGTCATTTCGCACATAGGCCCCCTCCGAGAATCGAACCCGGGACCGCTTTCATCGAAGTCAAACGCGTTGCCCACTATCACTCGTATTAAGAATACTCATCAGGCAGCTTATAAGTATGTTTGGTGTTTTCACACCACCTGCCAAACGCCATAAGGCGGCTTGCGGGGTACTAATGTAGATGTATAATTGTGTAGATTTAAATCCTTTAAGAATACTAGAAATATTTTTCTTCTACTAAATTTATCACTCATTAAAATTACGCCTTTAAATTTTAATCGAGCATTTAGGAAAGAACTAGTTATTTGGCAGCACGGAATTGGTGCTGACAGTCGAATATTATAGTGTGTTAGTGTGTACTTTGTGAAGGGGAAGAGGAAGCATGGAGAACCAAAAAGTAAATATTATGCCAAGTTTAATTTTAAATAAAAAATATAAGCCAAAATGGTCGGTAAATGAAATAATGTCACAGAAGCAGCTAGCCGTGACCCAAAGAGACTTAAACATGATCCGCACATGGTGGTTAACTGGTATACGCCTTCCAGCTGCAGTAAATCTTATCATGTAACTTTATCGGGCAAGAATTTACAAAACCCTAACATAAATCCATTCCATCATCATCTTAAAAAAACACCATAGGATTTGTCGATCCCTTTCCTACAAAAATAAATGGCATAGTTTGAGCAAAGCTCAAGCTGAAGCTGGTCCGAAGCCTCTTGCGTCCAATCGTGATTGCACACCACTTGAGAAAAAGCTCCCAGTATTTCAGAGTCATTTTTTTAATTCTCCTTAAGGTATTATATACTTTGACCTAAAGCTACCATTTAAATTAAATATCTAAGCATTTTGCTTAAACATTGACTAAATGGTATTGTAGGTAATTTAGAGCAATGATGCAATAATACTTAGCTTATAACACGTTAATTTTAATGCAAACATTTTAAATGTTTACCTATTATTATTATATAAAATACAAATTATATTAATTTATTGAGCAATATGACACGATTTTATCCGTGATGAGAGAGGAGTACAAAGTTGTACACGTTACCACAGAACTTCAATCTTCCACGACCTAGGTTAGAACACAACACTTAGCACTAAACTCAGGTGTATAAAAGATAGAAAGTCACGCATGGTGTGAATGGGAAGGCGTTAAAGAGGGCGAATGAAAGGAGAGTTTTAAATTCACTTTCAAATCCTTCTTTAACGATTATGAACGAGGACCTATCCCCCTACATTTCCCCAATCCTTTCTTCCACTGTTCAAACTGTCTCCATTCATTCATCCTCTCTAATCCCTTGTCCCTAATCCACCCCTTTCCATCCACTACTTCCATATATGTGACTGTTATCATGTTTGGTGCACCTGATGATGATCTCGTCATTAGAGCTGCCACACATTTTTGGATTTTCATTTGTACCCGTATTTTGAATTGGAAACTATGAGGTCGATGCAAATACAATCAAATGTTAATATTAAAGACTGGCAGCTCGGTTTGAACGTACAAAAATGTGTAGCAATAAGCACGACCCGCTCTCCAAACCGTAACTTAAGTCAAACCCCCTTTCGTATTAGTGGCGCAGTGTTAGAATTCGTAAGTCAGTATAAATATTTAGGAGTTTCAGCAGTAACTTATCGTTTAAAATGCCCATTCAAGATGAAGTGGGGTCAGCTGATAGGATTTTGAGGTTATGTAACCGGGCTTTCAGGGGTAGTCAATCGAGTGTCAAAGAATGTCTTAGTTCTCGTTCGTTTATCCATTACTTGAGCATTGTTGCGCAGTGTGGAATCCATACGAGAAGGGTCTGATCTTGGAGTTAAAGAGCGTACAACGCAGAGCGGCTCGTTTCGTTAAGGGAGATTAAAGTTTCGATAACAGTGTATCAGAAATTATCAAAAACTTCGGTGAGAATCTCGTAAGGATAGAACAACCGAGTATAGACACAAGTTATTCCAGAAATTCTTAAGTGCGGATTTGCACGACGAAATACGCGATGTCATGATTCCCGTACTCAGTGAGCGCGATTTCCGAGAGCAGACGACAAATATTTCGCGAGATTATAGCAACAACGGATACCTATTACATGTCTCTTTTTACTCATATCATTACCAATCTGTTAGCTAATTAGTATGTTCGGTATTTTCCCATATATTATACGCTACACGGCAGCTTGCGGGGTACTAATGCAAATGTACTGTATTATTACTTCCACTTGAAGTATGGACAACTGATAATTACTATCTTTTTCAAAACCTTGCACTAATAAAGTTTTCGTAGCTACGACTTAGGTTTCAACGTCCAGCGTCATCATCAAGTGGATAAAACATGTTAAGATTCATATACATAAAGGTAGGAATGGGAAGGGGTTGGGTTTGGGATAAGGGATTAGGGAGGGTGAATGAAAGGAAACAGTTTGAATGGTGCAGGAAGGGATTGGGGAAAAGTATGGGGAAAGGTCCTCATTGATAATCGTTAAAGAAGGATTTGAAAGTGTTTTTAAAGTTCTCCTTTCATTCGCCCTTTAACCCCTTGTCATTCACATCTTTATATATATATGACTTTTTTATCTTTTATACACCTGAGTTTGGCGCTAAGTGTTGAAACCTAGATCGTAGAAGATTAAAGATCTGTGTTAATTGTACTCCTCTCTCATCACGGATAAAATCATTTGATAAATTGCTCGATAAATGAATATGATTTTATTATTAAATTACTGCTCTAAATTATTTGAGGCACTTCTTTAAATGAATTTTAAGCAAATTCGTTATATATTTAATAAATAATGGTAGTTTTGGGTCGTAGGAGATGAAATGTTCAGTAAGATTTATATTATTTGGTCCATTTTCTGTTTCTTTAGCATACACGTTTACTTAAAATTCAGCAAAATAACGTAATCTCAGTATTTACTTTAGATATAGAACTCTTCCGCATACGAATATATTAGATTGTTTGAATCAGGAAGTATAGTGTGCGACATCAAAACTAAACTTAGATCTTAAATGTAAAAATAGTGGTTAACATTCAATAAACATTTTAGGACTAAAAGGATTGTTCAAATATTACTGTATAGCTAATTCTTATATAGAAACCAGATTTTTATTTAATTAATCCACCCTTATGTTCGGCTGACAACTTGGTATTGTTGTATCTTTTCGAAGAGAATGAAAAGAGCTATATCTCAGAAGGCCAACCTCGGAAAGGTTGAACCACAGCCATTTAAGGTCGAGCGCCCACTCTAATAGCCCTCGCACGTTGTCTATGCTTCGTTCTTTTGTTGCAATGCAATCGAAAATCTACCCCGCATAAGCATGTGAAACAATCACGATAAATATTAAATGAGAGCTTTCGAGAAAAATACATGATTCTAAAGTTATGGCTGCAAATAAGTGAATTCTTACTTTATGGTATTCACCATATCGTAGAGTCGCCTAATCCGAAGAGAACCTACATTTAAGTCATTTCACAAGAGATATGAGGCATTCATCTCATTATCAAGAACCTCCTCTGAAATTGAATTAAGTCTGGTTTAAAAGATAAGGAAACTAGGCATCAATAGAACTAAACATCTTAGCATGAATAAGGTGATCCCAGAAAGCGTCAAGCACGTCTCAGCTATCGAACTGCGTAACTCCGAAATAACATCCAATCCGAGGATTCCTATTTTATAGCTAATCGTATATCTTCTCTTAGCATTGACCTTATCTAATTTAAGAAAGATTACGTTTTTCGCTATCGTATCGTATCGTTTTGTAGTTGTTTAGGCACAGTGATTAGTCTTCGTCGATTGGAATCCCGTGTGAGTAATATCGAAATAATAATATTTTTAGGGTAATTATGGTCGATTGATTTCAACAGGGTGGGATTTTTAATTCTATCTCAAAAAATACGCGGTTAGCACTTCGAGAAATGAATCTCGAAGTGATAAACCTTTGTTTCTTTATAAAGAATAATAAAAATGTATTTTCATCTTCTTTGCTCTGTGAGACAACAAAGAACTATCCTTCCGAAGTACAAAACAAGATGTGATTAATATTTTTCAAAACGACATGACTCTGAGTATATGACTTTAAAAACTGTGTGATCGGCTAAACGAGGCTTCAATGGAACGCGGTGGTGAAAGTAAGAAGTTCAGAATCCAAATGACGGTCAGTTATGGTTCACTTCTGGTATGTATCCGCGAAATCTTCTTTCAGGATTTGTTTTCAATGAAAAATAATTCTGCTCTTTTAATCTGTGGTCTTAATGATTGCTAAATAGAAAGACAAACTCATTTCGTGATTCCACAATCCTTTACTATATCATTACCACAAACACAAACCCTTAACCCACTAACTGTAACTCAAAGACTTGGTGTTACGACGTTTTTCGTGGCCCTCTTGGAAAAATACCCGAGTATTCATTTTTTGGAGTATAAACATGGCAGAGGCGAGGATTAGGTCCAGGAAGTAAAAAGTCAAGGATATACAGGTGTGAAAAATAGCGACATGACTGGGATTCGAACACAGGCCTCCCACTACGGGCAGGTAGATATTCTAACCACTGAAGTATCATGCCGCGTCTATTCCACACTGTTATGGGAGTGCTTTGTGAGCAATGCAATAGGCGTTCCACATAGTGGTACCAACCACCGCAAGAGGTCCTCGTCGAGGTATCCGACCCACAAAGCGATGTTATGAGGAAATTCCCCCACAGGGATCAAATAAGGGATTAAAGGCGCACACCTCAACGTAAAAGGATAACCTTATCCTTTCCCCGAAGTAAAAACTAGTTAGTCACACGATAAATACGATCCTACTGCAACTTGAGTTTGACTGCGCATGACAAATTAAAATATATAGCAGAAGATAAACGTGTAGTGACCAATAAATCTGTTCACTTACTATGGCCAGTTAAATAGTTTATGCAATATAACCGGCCATATTAATTTTGTACACAAAGTGGCCCATTAAAAGCAGAAAACAGCAGGGCCTAAGTTTGTAGTAGTTTATGATTCTTAAATACGGAGATTTTCCTTTCACATAGTAGAAAAGGGGAACATGGGATTGAAGAAATAAAAAGAACAAGTAAAAAATCGTGTGCTTTTTCAAATTTTACCGAAAAAGAGCGTACTTTTGAATTAAATATTAAAGAAAACGGCGCAAACATATAGAGCGCTATCTTTGATTATTCATTCCTACATATTTATTTATTATTCGTCTTTAATTGATCATCTTTGATTATTCATTGCTACATATTTATTTATTATTCGTCTTTAATTCATCGTCTCTCGTGAACATTTGTACTACAAACTGAAAACGAGTGGCAGGCTTGAGTAGGGAAAGAGACGGTGGAAGGGGGAAGGTGAGAGAGGAACTGCAGACTGAATTAATGTCAAAATGTCATTTTGTAATTGGAAGAGTGATGGCACTACTCCGGAAAAGTCTGAGGCATCATATTGAAGTCCCGGAATGAAATTTGGAGCGGTGGCAAATGTTGAAAGCTGTCTATGCAAGCAGATGATGGCTACCCGAAAGTACGTACATCGTGGTGCTCGGGGAAAAGAGAGAGCGATGCATCAAGAAGTATTTTGATAACAATTCATTTTGACACACAGGCACACCTTGAGTTTTAGCATTTCCTAAGTTGAATATTTACTAACGTGAGCGTTTGGGTCAGGTAGGCTTAATCCATCTTTCGGATGTTCGTTTTCATCCTTCGGGTGAATGTTTCGTAGTAAACACTGAATATCCTAAAGTGGCACATTGAAATTCGTCACCCATCTGCGGCTATAAAGCCGTACATTTTTGTCGGATTACTTGTGATGAATTGGATTTTGATCGAATCGGTCAAGAAAGGATTTCCAAGGGCGGAAAAATTAAAAGAGTCAAAGAATCGGAAAAAATGGAAGACATACAAAATCAATTACGGAAAGCTTAACATGACGTAAATTCACCAAAAATAAAAACTTTCTTTTATTGTTCGTTGAAAAAATATTTGTTTTTGTTATATTATATCCATGAAATGAAATGTGAGACTCGGAATAGGTTTCCTTTATCGAAAATCAGAAAACTACTTTTACAGCTTATGTCACTTCGTACATTTGGAATTTTTCTATCTTAGAACGCGGTGGTTTATTCTTCCTATCTGCGGAAGGCTTTGGAAGGGAATTCTCTTCCGACTTAGGGCATATGCCGGGTAGGGTCTCTTAATTTTAGTCCGTTTTGTTTTAAGGAATTATGATTTTATTGTATAAAAGTATGCATGAAAGTGCTGACTACCAACGTTTATTGTAATAAAAACTTGTATTAATTAGTGAGAAAAAATGATTGCTGATTTATTGTAGTGTGCGGCTTTGTAGGACATAATGGGAGTTTAGGATCTCTTTAAATGGATATGTACAGATGTAATTTTTGTATATGTGAAGTTTTCACTGGAAAGTTCAAATTTTAGGTGTCCAGACCACTCTAAGCTATCCAAGAGCCTGCCAATTGATTCTTTCTCCAAAATCAGGCATGCTTCCAATACACGCCACTCAGTTATCAAGGAGAATACGGCTTGTGAGAATGTGGGTATACAAGCGGTGCGCAGTAGATAATGAGAGGAAAGAAAAGTAGATAGGTTGATGGAAAGGAAGATTTCTGAGGACGGCTGGATGGCTAAGTTTCCGTCCTCTGGTCGCGAAAAAAGGACGACGACCAACGAACACTCTGGTTTTATAATCACGTTTCCACATACGTTTCGAGTGTGGGTGTCCACTTTATAAATTCTTATTGAGGATAGATGGAGCGTATTTCACCTATTCTACTAGAAAAAAGCCAAACCTTGATGGTTAAGTTAATCACTAGCATACAAAATTCCAAAGATCATCATGTGTGTACATTCCTTAAGTGCATTTTGCAATTCTAGAAGACATCATCAGGGGAAAAAGAAAACTGAGATACTGCCAGCAAGCGTGTCAAGAGAAAGGAAAGAAAAGCAAGTAACGAATCATAATAATCTATAAGGTAAAGAAACACGGCATATTATAAAATTATACTTAAAAAAAACTGTTTCAAAAGTAGTTTGTAAGCAAACCAATCGTTAGGAAATTCTAACCAGTGGAGGTTAGGGTTCTCCTTGGTCGCGCTCCGTTAAGTATTATTCTCATAACGTATACGGCCACTACGATGCCATCTTCGGGAGGGAAGATAATTGAAAAAACAGTTTTTTGAGAATAATACTTAGCAAAGCTCGGCTACAGAGGATCCTAAGCTCAGCTGGTTGGAATTTCCTAACGGTTGAGGTGCCTGCAAACTATGGCATTTAGGAGCTTTTTTCACGATTCTCTGTTTTTTTAAATTTGTAAATTTTCAAGAGCGTTAAGACAATTATTAGCATTGTAAATTAGATTGTGATTATCTATCAAAATGTTGTATGAAAACTCTTCCAGATGCTTGGCAGCACTGTATAGTTGTAATCTGCCAGATTTTAAATCAGAAAGATGTTCTCATAGCCTTGTGATAACCCGTCGTATAGTATTTCCAATATATTGTAGTAGTATCATTAAAAATGCTTCGACAGCTGAGGTCATTTCGCACGTAGGCCCCCACCGGGAATCGAACCCGGGACCGCTTTCACTGAAGTCGAACGCGTTGCCCACTTGGCTATCGGGAGCCCTCCAATATATATCAAAGAATGTTTTCAGGGGTGTTCTCAATTTTACGAGGTTTATATGAAACACGATCTTTGTCTTTGGTGGTATCCAGTAAATTGTTAATATTAAAATTATTTAAAAAAACAGACTAATTTTCTTCTTTAAAAATACATACTAATGTTCTTCTTTAAAAATGCTGACTGGAGCTTTAGTTAATTAGTGATAATATCGTAATTTAATGTCACGTAAAGAAGTAGAATCAACGTCTGGAGACAAAGAGGAACAACTTAAAATTTAAGATTGTCTTTTGACCAAGACGTCGATTGACGATGAATGGAAATTTCTTTAATAAAACTTAAAAAATTAATAGATATGGTAATGACTAGTGGCAGGTTGACAAGTATGTGTACTAAGTCGTGCAAAGCCGCCTGTGTTTATGGGACTGGGGGAGGAAGGAAGAGTTTTGGGTAAAACTGTTGGTGGAGGTCGGTTGTCTGTTAATGTCAAACTATAAGCTATTGGGGTTTCTAATGACCAATACCTATCCTACTGTTTAAAATTATTCTCCTGAAATTTGGCAAAAGACCCTTCGATGGTATTTCGGCGAGGATTAGGAAATCAGGAGATTTAAAAGGGTGAGAAAGAAACGAGAGAATGTTCAAGGCGACTTGAAGATAACGTGTGGGCCGTTACGGATGAAAGTGTTGGGAAAGGTTGGGTGTAGATGATGGGGTGCTGGGACGATCTATGGGGGTAAAAAGAGGAGTATTTCTATCAGATTAATCGAATTTAGCGCTAAAATTATGAAGGATTTTTTATATTGGAATGAAAATTAATTTCAAGATCTCACGGCTCTCATGATGATGCCGTTGTCCAATTACTTGTTCGTTTAAAGTCTTAACTTAAGAGGAATATATTCGTATAGCCATCTTTTCAAATCCCTCCTTTTGGTGTTAGTGCAGTATTCAAAACTAACTTAATCCTTCTATTGAGATGTAATAGGAATTTAAGAAATCTTAAACTTGTAAACATAATTTATAATTGAATGGTTTGAAACTGGTCTGACCAGAGTAAGAGTTTCTCTTGATAATTTCTCAAAGGAAGAAACTTTGCTTCAAAAGATGAGGCATTAGTAGTAGTATTATCGTTAAAAGTGCTTCGACAGCTGAGGTCATTTCGCGCGTGAGCCCCACCGGGAATCGAACCCGGAACCACTTTCACCAAAGTCGAACGCGTTGACCACTTGGCTAACCGGGAGCCCAATTCTAGTAATCTTCCACAAACAAGAATATACTGTCGATATATGTTCCACATAATGAGCTTTAGCTTTTACGGTTGTGAGAAAAATAATTGCGATAAAATAATCTGTTGGGTAATTTTACATTGAAAACGGCAGAATTGATGGTCTTTAGAAAACTTCCAAGCATAGTACTTATGTTTTGTCGTGAATAAATTTAGTTGTTTTACTGTCTCATTTTAAAGATGAATACGAATGTGAAAACTTACCATAGAAACGTTTTCATTTAACTTTTATGTGATAAACTTATCTGTCTTTAAATACATTACACAGCAAAGTTTTTAAAATTTTACTGATTTGCTGAAAGTTCTGTTGAAGTTACGCAGAAATTGCATGATATCAATTCGACTCAACCAAGGTTTGCAACCAGATACCGACAATCAAAGTTCTAAGGAAATAATGTGAAGATCATTCATATTGATTGCATTCTTCCATCCATTGCGTAATTTTACTGGAAGTAATGTTTGCACGTGCTTGAGATAAATGAGGTTGGGATAAAAATTTAACACGTAAGCTACGAACTTTTTTATCGTTTCGAAATCACGTGAGCTTTTATGTCCTTAAATTTTGAGGGTTTATAAGGAAAGCTCTAAGGAAATCAATGGGAGAGTGAGCTTTTATGCTCACGGACATAAATTTCAAGTTGTAATCGTCAAGTTGTGTATCTCAAGTTGCAAACTACGACAACGTATTGCCATCCAAAATTTATGGGACATACGTCAACGCTGCATTCGTTCGGTAAGATGGCAGCTCTAATATTAGAAGCCCAGAGGAAGCATATAAGAATTACTTGAACCGTACCGCTTAAAAGGCCTCGGCTGGTTTTACCCACATAAAATATTTTGCACTGGGCAACAAATTCTGAGTTCTTCTTTGCGTCAACTAAAGGACAACGCACGTCGGTTTTTTGCGGACAAAGACGGTAAAAAATAGCCGGATTTTTGGAGAAGGCCTTCGCATCGTTGCTCGGGGTTCTTTCTAAAGGAAAAAAGTACAATCGCCCAAGGATCATTGCGCAGATTGCAAAAAACGTAGACTAACCCTAAGCTCTATCATATCCCTTAGGCCTTGAGAATCTTTGATAGAAGGGATAACGGGAATGGCTTTCGATAATGATGAGAAAATAAGTTTTCTGGCGCAGTATTAGCTGTAGTACGTAGCCGTGGCTGCCAATTCCTGATCAAAATCTCGCTATATAACCGAAGGAGGGTTTTATTTTTGTGTTTGGTAATTCAAGGTTTAGTATAAAGTAATTACAAATGTCTTAAGTAATGCCGTTGTAGTTAATAATTCTGCTGTTAACGTTTATTTAATAGAAAACAATCAGAGGAACATTATCTCAAAATTGATTTAAAACATTTCAATCGATTAATTCATGTTCGATTCTATCGATCAATGAATATTTCCAAACTCAATTCATAAACGATACATAAATACATTTGTCTCATTTTTAAAGAATCAAGATTTCTAGAAGGGTCATTGTTAAATAATTATACGTATAACTTTCACTAAAATTTAAGATAACAACTACTTTTGCTGTGCATACAATTCTTCAAATACAATATGCTTGTACAGCGGAACAACTATCGATAAAAATTATAATAGAGGCGAGGTATAGACGAGATCGAGACTAAAACATTCTATTTTATCCAACACGTTGTCTGTGATGTTACATTGTAACATCCTTATTATTGAAGTAAATAGAAATAGAAATAGTGGCATAGAGAGAATGTTGATATAAAAGTACTACAGTGAGACTTGGAAAAAATGTCAGGGAGTGAGTAAACACACAAAAAAGATGGGGGAGTAAAACCAGTGATATACCATGGATAGTATGATCTACGGGGCTATTAGATTGATTTTCAATTATCTATAAGTAGGCTGTCTTATTGATGCTTTACCCAGAAATGGAACAGCTCTTTTGCGGAGCTTCTGACTCATCTAAGTGATTTTCCCAACGTTCTATATCTTCATATGTATCTCGCTAGACATATTTTGGCGTATAATAGAGAATGCATTCTCCGTTCACACACTTTGTTCGCCCTTTTATACTGAAAGTATTGGAAAAAAATAATTGCGGAATCGACTGGTATCAGCATCTTCTTTTCCAAACATTCGCGTTATCTCGTCGGTGTACGTAGTATGGCAAAGGCAGCATATCATCTAGGGTTTCTGAGAAAGCATTCAATTTATTAACTAGGTCAAACCAAGTTATAATTTCGTTCCCCTTAAATTTTCCCATCCCTGTAGAAGAAGCGGGTTGGAAAATTTAACATTGCTTTACAGGAGTAATTTATTACGGATCATGCGACCTACCCTTTGGCTCCCATTATCGCCTAATTTACGATCTTTTTAGACTTTAGTGACAGTGAACACATTATATAATTTTTATTGCAAATTCTCTTAATTTAGGTTTCGGGAGTAATTTAGGGTAACGATCTTAAAGGTCGAAAGAATTAGGGGCGCCGAAATGTGACCAAAAGTTCTCAGAAAAAGTTCCAGGGCGTTTCGCCCCAAAAGGTTTTTCTCAAGAGACTTACCCAAAGACGTTTCACCCATGAAACGATTATCCAAGAGATAGCTCACACAGACATTAAACCTAAGCCTTTTCATTACATGGATATTTAACACAAAATCGTTTCAAAGAAGGTTTAAAATAACCATTCCTCATACACTATTTTGATAAAACCTAAAGTTATGCATTTTTTTATTAATCCAAAACCCTTCGGATAATAAGTTACCTCCAAGCTTCCGAACCGTGCCAATTTCGATTCCAGATAATTTAGAGAACTCTCAGTAAAAGTGATTTTTAAGATTATTTTGATCGCCCTCAGAGTTTCTTTTGCAGCAATAATCTCGAAACTATGACAACCCAAGTTCTAAGTTTTTCATGAATACCCTCTTACACTGGAAGAAGTATTGGTTGGACAATATATTTGTTGGATGATCCAACTTTTGGGTGAAAATTCTAGGGCGTAATATCTCTGGGTGAAAATTCCTTTGAGTGAACTTTTCCTTTGACGAGCCGTCTTTTGGTTAAAAATTCTTCGAATGGAATGTCCTTTGTATGAAACGCTTTGTTTGAAACGCCCAAATACCCTAAAAGTAGCCCCGAATTGCTGATGGATCTTGTTAAAAATAAGTGGAAACCACGTTTTACGGGCATGCTGGCGCTAGCTCATTAACAGAACTACTTTTCGAAATAATAAATATTAATTTGGGCTTTGCATATTTATCACATTTCGTACACTTCAGACTGGTATCGATTTATTTATCGCCACACCTATCCCTTCAGTTGTGATTCCCGACCATTTCTTCGTCAAAGACCTCTGCAGTAACTTAAAGTTGGTGGCCCACCAAACCACACGTTTCTTTACTTCAATGAGAATAGAATTTGATAAAGATTAGAAGACGATGAGTAGGAATGATACATTTCTGTTTTTGCGAGGGGTTCCCATCAATGGATAATAAACATGAGAATTATACGTAAATTAATGGAAAAGTAGAATCGTAAGGCATTCTTTACTTCAATGCGAAGGAAATGGACGAGAAAGAATTTAAAAAGTGTACGAAGAAGAGGAAATACTAGGAAGAAACGTCCCAGACTTAGGACCTTTTAGACTGAAAACCACAAATCTGTAGCGTTTTAATATATGGCTGTGAAATCCCGACCCCGTCAGAAAAGAGGGCATCAAAAGATTGGAGTCCTCTGAGAAGTGGGTGTGATGTGGGATGGAAAAAGTGAGCTGGTTTGAAAGAAAAATAGGCGAGAAAGTGGAAATTCTGCGAAAGGAAAAGGAAGGATTGGAGGACATAAAACGGGAGAAGAGGAATTGGCTTGCCTTGATCATGACATTGGACATATTACTGAGGGAAGTAATTTAAGGTAGACGGTGAGGAAAAGACTGGGGAACGAAATAAAGATATAATTTTTGGATGATAAAAGGGTGGTCCGGGTATCAAGATGTTAAGGAAAGGTCAGAAGAATTGGTAATTTTAGTATATAAGATCCTATCGTGTGAAGAATAATGTATGTAGCTCTTAGATGTGTGGCACACAAATAGCTTACTCACTGCAGACCGCTTTGCCCTGGCGTAGGAGGTAGAGATAACTCCCCAGATAGAAATAACCTCCATTTTTCCAGCCTACCAGATATAAAATAAAAGACACGAAAAGAATCGCAAATATGTTGCTAGTTTATAAATTCTCAGGAAGATTAGAATACGTTGATTTTCAATATATTTTATTACTTATAAAATATCTCCCAATATAATTTACTGAAAGTAGAATAAAACATAGGAACTAAAAGCAGAATGTGTTTCGCACATATTTTCATGTGGGTTTAATGTAAAAATTCGTTTCGATGATTTGTACACTAGATTAACGTAAATTAATGTGAAGGTAAGTCTTAATCAATATTAAAGACTTGAGTGCAAATGATGTGATGAACAGTGACTCCATCTCTTGCAAAACAAAGGATTTTGTGGAAGTGGCAACTTTTAGTGAATTATTGCAAAAAAAAATTAAACACTGTTAAATTTTATTTGAGGGTCAAGTTTTTTGAGATAAAAAAACTGAATTGAAAACCTCTTGGAAAATCAACGAAACAACAACGAACAACGAAAATCTTTTGGAACATTAATTTCGTGAAATGTAACTATCTTTTACAAAAAATTTGCGTCATGTTGACTCCACACGACTAATTGAGGAACTTTTATTTATGCGACTAACTAAACGTTAATTGGAACTGGAGGGATGATTATAATAGCGAATATTTGAATATTACCAGACTACATTGAAATATCATTCTGTAATTTCAACTCCAAAAATCTAATGTACTAATCATTGACACGCATTTTTATATGAAAGCCCTATGAAAATTTTTGTGAAACTCATTCTGCGTTTAGGTACTGTTTTATTCTGCAATCAGTGGACGATATTTGAGTGATGCGTTCTGAATGATAAAAAATATGCTCGCGTTAATGTAGACATTTAGGCAATGCGCTGATTAGCTTTCTGATAAAGATGCTTCATACGTTTACCAAATTTTAGTGACATAAATTCAAGATGTTAATTATATAGAGAAACCATTACATAAAGCCGTATATGTTTGTACTCCTTTTAATTCAATTTTTCTTTTAGAAGTTGAAAAGTTTTAAATGTATGATATTCATGTATAGAGGTTTAATGAAACAAAAGTACATTTCTAGGAAAGAGCTCTTTAATTTTGAAGATAAGCCAATGATTACTCATACTTATTTTTAAAGAAAATAAAAGTATTTTTGGTCTCTTTCTTTTAAGATTGAAATATACATCGAAATTCAATTTATTTTAATATTTTATCGATTATGAGGATGCTGTTTAGTATTTAAGCCTTTGATAATGTTATTATTAATATATAATTTATCTATTATTTATTAATTGCTTACGAGTTTGTCTTACCTGAAAGAAGTCATCTGTATCTATGTGTAGATTACCGGTGGGGGAGTCAACTCTATCGGGGAGTCATCTATGCCGTTCACACTGGCACACTGGTAGGGTAGTCCTGCGTTAAGTAACAGAGCTGTAATTATAAAAAAGAAAATGGCTAAATGAGTCACAACGACCAAGGAAAGGGGCAAACCATTAGAACCGAGTCACACTAGCACACCAATAGCTTATCGCATACCACTTTCCCCCACTACGCTGGTAGGGTAGTGCCGCATTAAGTAACAGGGCTGCAATTATAACAAATAAAACCGGCTGAATGACACACAACAGCCAAGAAAAGGGACAAACCATTAGAACCGATTCCGACGCATCGAAAGTCCCTCTTTTCTTCCATCTGCCGTCAAACATTCAGGGGGCAAGTCCACGGACGGGCCTTTCACCCTTGGGAAACCATAGTGTGTTAGTGGACGCCCGACGCATAAAAATAAAGAAGGAAAAAGTGAGGGACCTGAAACTGATCCCGAAAAGGAGATAGCCTAATCTTGTCCCTTACAAAGACGGGGCCGAAGGTCGCCTCCACCATGAATAGAGAGGATTGTGGGGGAGAGAGCCAACATTTGACAGATGTGATTTGAGGGTAAGAGGGTGACCCGAGAGGAAAAAGGCGGGGAATAAAAATGGAGAGGAAGGGGAAATGAATAAATGGATGTGATTCCAGGATATACAGACCCATGGTGTTTATTCCTCGGATATCCGAGCGCATATGTCTTCAATTACGTCCGAGACATCCTCCGCAAACATCGGAGGTCTTCGTTATTTTCGAGGCGATTGAATATGTTAGTTGATTCCCTGCTCCGGTGATGGGATATCGTGGCGGAATCGGACCAAGGAGATTATTTCCGCGGAAAGCTGACGGTTTGATACGGGGAGAAGGATAAAGATGAGCTGGGGAATATCTCCCGAGAGCAACGGAGCATATATTTTATTTCCGCAGAATGAAACAGGAGAGATAGCACGAAAAGGCGGTGACAAGCGAAAAAGAAAACCGAAATTACTCAGATGAACGCTCGTGAGTAATACTGTCATGTAAACACGCTTAGGAATTGTTCCGTGTTCTGTAAGAAAATAAGGCGGAGCGAATTAAAAGATAAACTTTGTAGGTTCCATTAGAAATAGAGTAAATTGGATAGTTAAGTTTTATTACGTGGTATCTTTATATTCTACGGCATTATTTTTATTCGATATATGACAATAATTTTCGTGAAGTTTGTTTGAGTGATTGTAACTAAATAGTAATTTTAAATCAGAGCTATGATACAATCATGCATCGGCGAAGGGTGGTCAATTTTATGCGCAAAAGCAACTTCTTGAAGTATTGTTATAAGGGTTTCGACGGTTGAGGTCTTTTCATAAATATGGACTCCAACCGGGAATCTAATCCGGGACCGCTTTCACCAAAGCCAAACGCGCTACCCAATTGGCTACCAGGAAACCCATAGGCAACTTATTTACTATATACCCTGATGTTCTATGTAAATAATGAATACAGAAATACATCTTAAATTTTTTAACAATTAATTGTAAATTTAGTTTTACACAACTGAAACTTTTAGAGTTCAATTTTTAAAATTTTACGAATTATTTCTCTATTCATTATTTAAATGGTACAGTAGGGCATATATTAGTATCTATCCAAAGTAACACTAAATATCATTTAGACCAGTACTATAATGTATACTTAAAATACACTTAAAATAATGTTCACTTTAGGTTCCTGATATAGTATAATGTTTTGTTAGAGCAAAAGTGAAGACTATAGTTAATTTCCTATTTATATGTTGGATTAGAATGGATATTAACCACAATATTCAGCTCAATTCCAACAAATCATTATAATACCGGGCATTAGTGTTTTAAATAATGAATAACTTACCACTAATACACAACATTACTTCACCCAACCGTTTCTTCACCGGAGTTTGGAAGCTAACGATGCACTCACGGAACCACGAGCAAATTTACTTCACCGCTGAGTTATTACTGCTAAGTATGCATGTTATATTTTTTTGACAATAAAATATTTCTATTCTATGATTGCAGTTGAGCAAGATCAACTTGCAGTGGACCGGTTGACCTCGGCCTATTTATGGGTCACTCCCGTTTTACATCTTTCCTTTCCAAATTGTAGTCCACTCGTTCATTCTAACCGACATAGCAAACATGTCGATCGAGTTCTTCCTATCGATCATTGAAGATCACGTGGAGAGTTCAAAAAGTTCCCAAAAGACGCTCGTGTTCGTTCAAATAAGGCTAATTTAATATTTCATTGTGGAGAGCGTAAGCCTCGGAAGCTATCACTACGAGTATTATCCCCATCTTCTGTGGGCGTTTTCCCGCATCGTGGGCTTTCTCAGTAAACCTTCAAGTGAGGAGTTTTTTTCTACAACCCAAATATTTTTATTTATAATTATATCTGATTTTGTGTTTATTTATTTATTTTTTAAACTTTTGCATTAATTCGGGTTTAGTATTATTTG
>KZ308502.1:393606-408289 GCA_000376725.2 Ladona fulva
TAGTTTGAATGAAACTGGCGGACTTTAACATCGCAATATTGAATATAATAAATAATTATCTTTTACGTGCTCTAGGGTTTTTTTCAATAAAGTTCCTTCTGCTATTTCCCGATGGTGTTCTCATCTATTCATTGAAACGTCTTGGCCTCTGTTTGTTTACATATCACTACAAAAAGTAAAAATATAAACATGGCGATCATTCATCTTTCTTCGCATGTATTATTATGTATCGGGGTAAACTTTCATTTAATTTTTAGGATAACTTATTTCCCCAATATACGGGTGATTCCTTGCAATTTATTTCAAGATTAAATATAGAATAACTTCGGTATAGCTTGATCCTTTACGAGAATGGCCAACATATCTTCCACTGGGATCTGATACGACGCTAATTAGTCGACCACCATCGACGTTACTTTGGATTTACTAACAGAAGATTTGTGATAATATCTTTCTATCGTAGCTTGATATTCTTCTAAGCCATCAGAAGTCTCCAATCATTTTCATTATGGCGTTGAATACATAAGGAAATTGTAATTATTCGTTAGTTAAGAGGCATCTAACCTTCCAGTCGAAAAGTTCACAGATCGATAGCCTTGAGCTATTTCTCAATTGCGGCTCATCTTGCAATATTTAAAAAATTTTCTTTAAGAAGAAAATTAAAATTTTTTTTATTGGAAGTTGGACAATTTTTTCATTAAAGTAGGTTCGAATAATTCGCAGTGAGTGACAAAACGAGAGTGATAATGTTACAGGAAAGATTCCGGATTATTTAAATACCAGCTATAATTTTTCTATAATTTCAGGAAAAAGGGAAGTGAGAAAATATTATACTGATATTCGAACCCAAATATCGCACTCATGTTGACATCTTCACTTCCAATTATTCTTGAGGTTTCTGCCGCACGCCTGAATGTTAAATTGCTCCTAACCTCTGCTAACGATGACTAACTAAACGCTTAAGTTACTCTAACTTCGGCATAATTTCTTTAACTCCAAGGCAGTCGAAGAACGCATTGAAGATACACCAAGGAGGCACTTCATCGCTTAATTTGAACCTAACCCGATTTAGATGTGAGCGTGGTAACGCTTGGAAGATCACTGCGAAAGCTGTGCCCGCGGGTTAAAGCCTTATTAACTGGATATGTCGGTATCACTGATAATAGTTTAAGAGTTAGGAATTTCCTCGTTTAGAGCCTCGATACAGCTCTCAGCGGATGGGTTACTTCGTTTGACCTAGAAGGAGGAAGTGAGGCTCTGGGATGATTAAGGTGAGCATTTCGGTGGAAGTACCGCAACAATTTCATTCCGCTCTTACGTCAATCCATGTTGTACATGTGTCCTCACGGCACGAGTTGGGCTAAGATTAGCTTCTAAGACCGGGCAAGTAACTAAAACTGGCTAAAAGTAAGGTAAAGGGGAAAATTTTCAAACTGGCATGTCTCAATCTGTTTAAACTTACCAACCTTAAAGGCAGCACTAACTCAACAATTATGGTGAAGTTTTTATTGTACGGTTGAAGCAGCCTGACGACGTTGAAATCTTCGGAAAGACAACACCGCGAAAAGATAATCCATGGAAGCTTATTTCCTGAATAAAACTTAGGTTCAAAGATATTTTAATCACCCTGCCACTATTGAGTGGGCTTGGTTGAAAAGATGAGGATTTGTTTAAATAAAAATACAGTTAAAAAAGAAATACATAACTTATACTTACCCAAAACATGTCAACAAGCTTAAAGACGGACGGACGGACGGAAATTTTCAGAGCCGAAACTAGTCGCCGAAGAAACTTATATTGTGGATTACTTAAAGTTATATATCTTTGTTGTTTTAAAACTGCGTTTTAATAACTAGAATGGCTAGTATTAGATGTAATAATAAGATGGCTAGTAATAGTCATCTTCAAGCTTGAAGATGGTAAAGCTTGGATTAGTAAAATTTTTATAATCACCCTTCCATTATCGAGTTGGCTTAGTTGAAAATATGGGGATTTGTTTAAATAAAAATACAGTTTTAAAACAAAAAAGATAGATAACTTTTACTAATCCACAACATGTCTAAAAACTTATATATCTTTGTTGTTTTAACATTGTGTTTTTATTCAACACATCCTCGGGATATCAAGATTGCACAAAGTGATGACCTCCATGAATTTTAGTTGAAAAAGTTCCTCATCGCAGGTTAGCTGCAGTAGGCCACCATTGGTAATTTAAGTGCAGTTGCGATGTTTATTTTAACTGCTACTTCACTGTTACAAATGTAGACCAGGGTAACATCTTCTCCATTCGCTTGATGAAGTTTCTATCAAAATTAAGGAAGTTTTTCTCAATTGTTAATCACGTTTCAATAAAGATGCCATCAAAATTAAAAGTAAATATTGCATAAGTAGTGAAAGTTGCAGTCCAGCGTAGAAAAAAGAGGTATTTATGTATGTACATAGTAGTTCTTCATGCTGATGATTTTGAGATGTTTTTCTGTCTCAAGCGTTCAGAATATTATACATATGTATAATTAGTTTGTCTGTAAAATATTAGAATAGATATTAATCAGAGCATTTATACATATAAAACTATGAAAAACCTCTAATTAATAAACACAGCAGTAATAAGAGTCCAGGCTATGATTAAATCTAGGTAATCGATGAAAAAATGATGAAGAATGTTATCAGTCCTTTGCTGGCTGAGCTAACTGACGTGGGTTAAGTCGTCCAGTTTCTTTAAGATTGTTCAACTTCTAACATCGGTAATTACCGACCGTTTGAAATTTTACCTGTATTCCATTATATTTCAGGATGTCACGTGGCCGCTTGTTTAAATAAATAGACTAAAGGAAATTTTTACTGTTAGGAGAGATGTTCATTCTATTAAGAGCACACATTCCGTATGCATTTAAATACTCCCCTGATCTTTCCCGTTTCATTTTTTAAATCATGCCTCGCACTTTGAAAATGACACTAGCTGAAGCATCCAACGCTACTCAGAAGAAAAATAAAGTTATTTCTTCTGATAAATTCACCCTGAGATTAAAATGTACGTCTCAAAATAAAAAAATTTTGCTTAACTTATTTCCCCAATATACGGGTGATTCCTTGCAATTTATTTCAAGATTAAATATAGAATAACTTCGGTATAGCTTGATCCTTTACGAGAATGGCCAACATATCTTCCACTGGGATCTGATACGACGCTAATTAGTCGACCACCATCGACGTTACTTTGGATTTACTAACAGAAGATTTGTGATAATATCTTTCTATCGTAGCTTGATATTCTTCTAAGCCATCAGAAGTCTCCAATCATTTTCATTATGGCGTTGAATACATAAGGAAATTGTAATTATTCGTTAGTTAAGAGGCATCTAACCTTCCAGTCGAAAAGTTCACAGATCGATAGCCTTGAGCTATTTCTCAATTGCGGCTCATCTTGCAATATTTAAAAAATTTTCTTTAAGAAGAANAAATTTCTTTCTATTATAACTCTGTTGTAAAGAGCTATACTCTTCTACTCTTTACACTGCAATGCATGTCAAAATTTTGAGTTTTACATAAAGAAACAATCTACTTTGCAATTCGTGGTTCTTTATTGAGCGGCTGGCGTCAATATCTCATTGCGTATGTTTGAAATACACGAATCAAAATAATTTGTCTTAGATACATTAAGTACTATAAACATCATATCCATACTTGTCTTGCTCTTTATTTTTTTCGATAGAGCTAAGATGCTATGCTATGAAGCAGAATGGCTGAGATAGAGTATGGGGAAGGGTGCGAGCGATGTTTAAGGAAAAAACGAGTAAAAGCTGCTCGGAAGTAGTAAGTGACTTACTACAGAGAAAGGGATACGTAGCTCTTATAATAAACTTAATTGTATTGATGTATTTGATGCGAAATATGTATGCTAGGAAACGGAAGTACGGAGATAAATTTCGAACAAATGAAGCAAATAACACGTTTACTCTTACGGGGTAAAACGCGATTGACGTTCATGTTTGTTTTGTAATTTGTTTAATCAGTCGGTCTTAAATCTTTTGAAATTACATTTATGTATGTATAGCGAATAAAATGAAACATAGGAAGTCAACGTGTTAATAAAAAAGAGAAGAAAACTTTTACGGAGGCAAACATCATACGATGCTCTTGGATATTTTCTAACTCTTTCCCTTTTAAGTTTATATCTTTTTTCCTTAATTTTCACCATAAATGCGCATAAAATTGATTTAATTGGAAGGTGATGGCTCATAGGAAAAGAGGCTCGAATCTTGGTTATAGGCCATAAGTGCGAAATGACCTCAGCTGCTGTATCACTTTTATCTCTTCTGATTCCGAATTATTTGACAGGAATTTTTATAAAAAATAGTTTCCGTGTTTTAAATAATTATTTGTTCTTATTGCAATTTCAAATGCATTTAGATTACAATGAAATTGTTGGTGAATGTAATTTTTCCCTTTGTCCTCATATATTTATCTACTGTAATTGTATTTTATCGTTGTTACTTACTCTGAACAATATGAATTTTGAGATCTAGCCTCTTGTAAATGTAAATTTTCTAAATATGTGCTATATGACCATAGCTGTAGAGGAAAGAAAATATTTATATGCTTACCAAATATAATTTACATCGAATTAAGTAAGGTCATGGTAAGGAGTAAGGTCGCTAGATAAGGTAAAACCATTGATATATCACAGTGCTACTCTACGGTGTATAACATAAATGATATTGGTATTCTTTACTGTGATAAGATACAAGATAATCCTAAAGAATTTAAGAAGAAATCGTGCTATTTGCACTTCGAATTATGTATTTATCCTCGAATTCTCGAGGAAATACGGGCTCTAGAGGTCCATGTTCTGAGGTCCGAGCTAATTCCCTCCTAAATGCAGCCACGAGTGGAAAACTTTTAGATCCCCTCCTCTGAAGTAGCAGGTAAGTGGTGTTTACAGAGCGGTTGCCGACTCGCTTATTAACTTGATACCGACTCCATCTAAACGGCTTTCTTCATCTGAGTTGTTATGACAACGCCTTGAGGACTGACGACCAAGCTCTATAATTTCTCGGAGTCTATCTACCAAACCATTTTCCTCTGCCGAAACACGAAAACTCAAGTCAATAGATAATTCTCTACCACCGAAGACATGCTGCAAACATATATAAGCATAGATGAAATTCCAGATTTCCTAATCTGTATGGAAAATACAAGTGCATGGTTCTTAATGAGTAAAAATTAATTGTAGTTTTATTCAAATGCTTCCCAGTAGTTTATTTCAGAGGAAGATAAGATAGAGCATTAAAATTTCCTCTCCGTTTTGTTCATAAATACGCATATAACCGTAATTTACGATCGTGTGCGTTTGTGTTATAACACTAACTGGACACACATGTATGTATTAAATAGAATTACAAAATTCCAACGGAAGTTTTGCGACGCAGATGACAGCTAATGAATTGAAACACACCAATATCAACGTTGTCCTTCACCAGTGGCGTATTTAGAAGTCGTAGCGAAGAGAAATTATGACTTTGTAATCGAGGATACATAAGTTATCAAGAAACATCCAGGAGAGTGTCGTCGACATAGACTACGGAAGGCTTATAGAAACATAAAAAATTGATTAATTTCTTTGTATGTTAAATTAATTAAGATGATTGTCTAAAGAAGAGATTTTGCGTGATTATGCGTGATCAAGGAAGTAAGAGAGATAGCTTATCAGTTACAGCTTAAAAGTAAGCGTAAAGCCCATTCTGTGATATTTTAAAGGGAACACGTTTCTCTTGTCCACCTTCTGAGTTCATCATTGTCTTCAGTCGCGTTTGCTATAATTTTGTTTTCAATTAATAAAAAACCAACTGAGACTACAATGTCTACGAGAGTCAAATTGATAACATGGTTAGAATAAACTCATGTGTGAAAATTATATTTCGATGTAAATGAGAACCAAAGCATACCAAAAGAGAGATATGTGGTATGTATGTTTTTGAATGTTTGACATTATATATCAAAATATATTGCAGTATTCATCTGTTTGTACCACTTGAAGATCTATGGTAGATATCGCAGGTAGGCTGCACATTTATTATGTAGTCAAACGCTTAGACACACTTTTTGTGTTAAAGTGATTGAATAATCATGTTGACGTCACAATTTGTTAGCCAGTAGCCTTTATGGAGTTACAGGCATTAAACTGTATTAAAAATTATATTTTTTCAACTTATATTAATTAAAACAGGGCAGCATAATGAACTTCATAATTATTACTACGTGCCAGAAAGATTATGTTGGATAGAATCGGTAAAATAAATTCTGCGACTTTTCAAAATTTATTTTCTTCCATTATAGAAAAGGTACGCTTCAACATACCTCAGTTTCATGCTCAACAGCAACCATCCTTAAAAAGTGGCTGCCCTTCCTTCATGGGTTCATTATTCGTTGAACAGATCGGTGGTAAACCACCTACTACTTTTCTACGGCATTATTTTTCCGAATGCTTCAGCCTTGACCTCCTCAATAGTGATAGGCAAACTCAGTCCAATGAATAAAGGAATAACATCCGTTAGGACTGGGGGAACTGTGGGTTCCCATAGGTTGATGATAGGTAAAGAGGTCATTGAATAATACAGAGTGGACGTAGCTTTAACAACCACGTTGCGGACAACTGCAGCACAAGAGGAGCGAGTTCACCGATAGCAGTCGTGTGGGAACAATGCAAAGATAGGAAGAGCCACGAAATAGTCATCCTGTCCTTCAATGGTAACAGTTTTTCTCGTTGTTTAGCACAGATTCTGTGAAAGGAATAAATATCTAAGCAAACTTTTAGGTTTAAATCGAAGAGGAGAACTTGAAATTAAGGGAGTTTTTGTTAATCCTTTTCAACATATTTTTTGTTTACACTGTGGATAATATGTAATCTTTCACATTGTAAAATTACGGTATCTTGCATGAGTCAACAACCGAACAGTTAACAGCAGGTTAAAATACTTGCAAAATTAATTATTGTTACCTAAAAATAGGAAAACCTCGCCATATTGAGCAGGAATTCCAGCTTTGATTAAGTACCTCAAGACGCATTTTCTAAGTAGAAAATATCGGGTAATTAGCTGCTTATTAGCATCCTTGATGGCAAACAGAAGAGGTTATCTGTGAGTGTATTTCAGAATGCGGGAATATGTTCCCAAAGAGGTAAAATTGAAATGAATGATTGATTAAGAAGCATTTCGCAAAGCGAATCTGTGACACAAGTGCCGGAGATTCTCTGACTATGAACGGAAAAACAGAAAAAAATGTAATGCAGAATGCCAATATTTGAAATTAAAACGTTGTCACATAAAAATATTATTTGGTGGCATTTTTCTACCTTCCATAACTTTATTGTTTAAATTAATGGTGCTTAATATAAAGATATCAGAGTGAATGGAAAAATATACGAGGTGTGTTTTGGTGCTAAAATCTCCAAATACTATGTCTGATACTTTCTGTAGAAAGTTAAAGCTTCTATTACTTCTTGAGGGAAATTCTATAAATATTTGCACTTTTTTCACAAAATAGTCGCCATGATTTCATGGCTACTGTGAAACCTTATTTAGCGGTATGTATTGCCCACTAGAAAACCGCTAGGATACCATGGTACGTTCAAGTTTTAAGCTCTCCAAGTTATTTACACACGGAAATGTGCTGCCATATATTTTAACAATTTGGAAATGGATTTTAGGCTTAAATCTTCCGCATATTTCTACTTACTCTCAATTCTGATAAAATATTTAAACCTAACGCATCTCGATCTCCCAGCGATTTTCCGGTGGGCAAAACACACCCCTAAATCATAGTTCTCAGCACCAATGGAATCATGGCGACGGCGTTGAAAAAAATGTGTCTTTATGACGATAACCTCAAGAAGTGACAGATGCTTCAATCTTCTAGGGCATACACTTTTTCAGAAAAATATTATGAGATCATAGAACTTGAACGCACCACGAATGTCAATATCTTATCATCCTGGTTGAGTAATATATTTGAGATATTAACTAGCAAAATTTAATTGGACCATCATAAGGGAAAAAAGGTTTTGATCGGTGCTATAAATTAGAATGTTGAAGTTGATCACTTGAGGCGTCAAGCTATTAATTCGTGCGTCAAAAGATAGACGAGAATAGAATTTACTTCAATCCGTTGGATTAATATGATTTTGGAAGAAGGGAAAAGGATCACGTTGGAAGGGTCCTCATTAATCTGCTATTAAATGACTTTTTCAGACTGATCGTCGCGTCGTCACAAATTTGCCCACACGTCGTAGAAAATTGAAGAAAAATCCAGATAAATCAATGAATATCTTCAGCTCATTTTCATCTCTGATCAGGATTCATGCTCGGGTAAGGATTCTTNTGACGACTGGGACTCGAACCCAGGTCTCCCACTTTCCGGGCAGGTATTCTAACCACTGAACTAACGTGCCGCGTCTCTCTCACACTGTTAAGGGACGGGAGAGACGCGGCACGGTAGTTCAGTGGTTAGAAAACATGCCCGGGAAGTGGGAGTCCTGGGTTCGAGTCCCATTCGTGTCGCTATTTTTCACACTTGTTATTCCTTTGGAATTTTCGTAGGTTTTCAACCTACTAAATTACCTTCCTTTCCTTGGAAGTTTACTACTGTCGACGAAGCCTGTTACAATGTTTCGAAGGAACACAATATCCGCCACAGCACGTCGTTTTTGGAGAGAAACAATATTATATTGCTTGCAAACATTATTGTAGTATTGCTTATCATAAATATCCTTACTTTTTAAGATATTTTATTCTTAAACATCATAGGTTACAAGTTACAAGATTTAGTTTTGCTGTTTTGTCAGTTGATGGAATATATTGGAAGATAATAACTAAACGGTACGTGATGAAATCAAGATTTATAACTGAAATCAAATGTAAATGATACATACTCTTTGGTTACGTACTACGCATTCATGATGGCGTGTACTACAATTATGCCTTTGCCTGTCGTGATTAATATTTTAAAACCGCAAAATCTAACAAGAAATCAGATAACTTCATTAATATCTTCGCGATTTTGGGCAGAATACTCACAGTATGAAGGCTTTTTAGGTTTATAATATCAATTTGAGATTACAGAAGAAAATATTACTGGATGATTATTTTTCTCAATTTTCACCGAATTTTACGTGTAATCCCATGCAAACATGCGGGAGTACTCAAAATACCATGCCCTTGAATTTTAGGTGAATAAAAAGCAATCTCTCTCCAGTCGCCTGACGAAATTCAGTGGTTAGCAAACATTTTATGCCATGCAAATTATTTTAGGGCTCACGGCAAATTTTGACAATGATAAGCATATATACATAAACTCTCTCCTTCTCATAATAGATAAAATGATTAAATCTGGTTAACTCAGCGACTATCTATGGGACATCTATATTTAATCAGCGCATCTTAGATCCGCTTGCTTCCGTCACTTTAAATTTTGCAGCTGAGAGTGTTTCGAAAATATCTTAATATCTCGAAATTTCTAAATATGGCATCACGTTTCCCCAATGCTTCTCTGATATGATTATGAGTCCACAGAGATTTGAGGTTTGGAGATGCATGCTTATCTCATTAGGAGTAAATGACATCATTGATTACGTTAGCCATATCGTCGATGTCAATGAATTGCTCGGTTGAATCCATAGGAATGATGGCAGAATCCGCAGCTAATTTATCGTCGTTAGCGTCCTTCCGATAACGGGTATCTATGCGATTAGGAACATTTAATAAAGCTGGCAATGGATATTAGATCATGCGCAGAGATATCCGAAGCTGTTTAATCGCTCGGTCACCACTTTTTCTCCATCTGGTGTCAATGCAACGTCAATCGATTTTCATGTGATAAGCGCGTAATGAGCCTAGTCTAAAGGTAATTAATGGCATTATCGAGACTAGAATGTATTGTTGAGGGATACGTTGACGTTGAGATGTCCGGTTATTGCGAATGTCGAGTAATAAGATATTTATGATGCAATTTAATATTTATCAAAGGCAATTTACCTTGTTTTATTTAGGAATCATTTTCCCGATAAATTGAGGAAAACATTTAACATATGAGGGCATCTAATAATGTATGTAATTTTAGAGAACAGGTGTTAACTCTTCATAAAACGACTACACTTTCATTGCATGGATCGAACTCTCATAAGAAATATAATGTAAAACTTTCTTTACTGAAAGCAGAAAGATGATACTAATTAAATCCATTAATATTAACTATTGTGGTTATTGACGAGTGCTTACAACCATGCTCTGACCAGAAAAATCCTATTAGCCGGGATTCGAACCCGGAAACTTGGGTTTGGAACGCTAGTACGATAGCCACTTCGCCACTGTGGCTGATATACATTTTAAATGCGGTATTAAATAGGCCGGTAAATACTTTAATAAATAGACGACGCGCACAGTATGGCATTTATTGGATATGCCGAAGTAAATACGAACAATCACCAAGACATGGAGTTATATTCCGGATGGGGTAGTTTGTTTTTCGTGAAATTTTCCATTCCGACTGGCAAAAACTCTATTGATATTCCACTGATTTTATTTACCCGTTGGCAGATCAATAATAAACTCACCAAACTCCTTAATATTTACAGCCAGTGGTGAGATGCAAAATGCCTGAACAACTGCGATGACTCGAAGGAGAAATAGTGATTAGTAGTTGAAAGAACTCCTGTATTTGATGCATGTAATTGGGTCATTGATTTACATACAAAAGAAAGGGCAAAATGGGTCAAAACTAGGGGTGTAGCCAGGATTTGTCCATGGGGGTTTATATGATATATTTTAAAATGTGTACGCTTCGAATCTACAGCGGTATCTTTATGGCACAATTGCAATAGGCCATCCTCTTGCATACATTCGTTTATCGTTGGCTCTGTTCTCATGGGGGGGGGGGGTTAAACCCACAACACCACCCCCTTGGCTACGCTTCTGGTCAAGACAATATCCTGCCTGGCATTACCCTTTCTATTACAGAAACTGTAACGTTTCTGTATAAGACTGAGATAAAGTGGCCCTAAATCATAGCGAATCATAAACTCGTTGAGAAATCTGTTTAACTGAAGATTTTCGAATCTCAGATTTTGTGGAAGAAATTTAAAGTTAGGATTCTGCTTAATTGAAACGCGTAGAGGCCGATGTTCTCTCAATAGTTACCCTAAGGTTATTTAATACAAAATTCAAAGATATTCCTCATGATTTTCTTATTTTCACCCTTCTTCGATTAACTCCTCCGCAGAAGTGGTAAGAATCTTTCGTTCTTTAAAATCGAGCCACTTCCGCTGCGGGATTTTTGTTTCCCTTCGCCTAAAGCGCAAAACAATTGAGGAGCTCTTCCTGGTTCGTCCTCAGGCGCAGAGAAAATAAGATATCTGAAGAGCCATTTCATGTTAGCGTAGAATATGTGAGAATGCGGGATCCTTTACATTTTTTCTTGATTTGCGACCTTTTGAGAAGGGGCGCATTCTCGCAGAGTATGCAGAATGAAGCACTCGTCTTCAAATTTTGCGATTCCATTAAGAGTCAAGGATTTAAGACGTGAGATTTCGAAGTAAAATTTTTGAAAAACGAGAGAAACGGAGGGCGTTGAGGGAAATCTGTTCACTGGCTTCATTGGCTCTTTCCTCATTCTATTCCATGTTCTTGAATTAAATTCTATATATCAAACGAGCGACAAAAGTAATTGACTGATTCATGATCATGTAAACCCAGGCACCTCCTGATGAGCCAATTTGGCTCAGTGGGACCGTATTGAGACATGTTTTTAATATTGTAATATTGTAATGTTTATACCGTTAGCTGTCANTTAACAAACCTTTATCTACAAATCATGCGTTGACGTATGGTAAAAATTAGTCTGCAAAATCCGGAACATCTTCAGAAAATCTTTGAATAACAAAATCAGAGAAAAAAATCTGTGCAATTCCACGACAACAAAAGAGGGATTTACCGGATTCGACGACCAAGCAGAATCAAGTTCAGGTTCTCCCTTAAGTAAGCCCCTCTTTTGGAGTTGAGGAATTGTACAAGTTTTTCTATGACTTTGTTATGAAAAGTGTTTAGTATGAAATTCCACCAAGTAACGCTAGAAAATATTTCTTTAGAGATTTCAATACTTATCAATATTCAATAATTTCGTGAAATATAACTGACACATGCTACTGCATGAAGGAAAAGGCTCAACGATAATTTCAATGAAAAATTTTGACGAATTTATCTCTAAGCCAATGTGCGCAAGTTTTAAAAATATGAACGTACAAATATAATGAAAGCATCATCTTGCTTAGAAATATCATATGCTTATATTCGAGAGAAATACGTGCTATAAAAAGTAAATTAACGCAAGCGCTGGTGGGTAAGTTATAGGTGTGATTCCACAACAGTGGATTCAACCCCAAATTTTAGTTGGAAATCTGATTCCGTAAAGAATTTATTTCTTAAATAAATGTTGCGCATTCGGCAGCAACATTCGTGGACAGTTGAAAGAATGGCTCAATAAAGCTTGCCTTAGTTGTTAGAAGATCAAATAATATCTCTCAATTGAATGCTGCGTCACACCCCGTTTTTTGCCGTCACATGGAATCGAAAAAGATTTGACTTTCGTCAGATCATCAAAATTCGCAATAAACGAACGGATATATAGAAACATTACCACGGACCGCAATCGAAGTTTGAAAATGAGGGTTAATTACGAAGAATATACATATAAATTTAGTTATGGAGAGGAAATTTAGCATGGAGACAAGTGATTCATTAGGTGTGTAATGTACGAATTAGAGATTTTCTATTGTAGCGACGACATTTTTGGGGAAGGTAAGGGATTGCTTGACAGGGTGATATACGGTGGGGATCTCCCCTTGACCGCTACGGTTGCCGAGATGGCCTGCCGTGAACTCTGAAAAATCCAGAAAAAGCAGAATTTATGTCATGTATTCTTATTTTTGTGTTATTTATGTGTAACATATTTAGTATTTATGTATATGTATTCAATAAGAACCAATGTGGTGGGTATATGTTATGTTTTTATAATGCATTTATGGTGTAAAAATAACGTAATTATGTAGTCATATGGCTATTACAGCTGGCATACAGCCTACATGCAGTTTAATTTAATACTATAATAACTGTAATCATAATNGGATTTGTTTAAATAAAAATACAGTTTTAAAACAAAAAAGATAGATAACTTTTACTAATCCACAACATGTCTAAAAACTTATATATCTTTGTTGTTTTAAAACTGCGTTTTAATAACTAGAATGGCTAGTATTAGATTTAATAATAAGATGGCTAGTAATAGTCATCTTCAAGCTTGAAGATGGTATGGAACAAGTAAGTAGTCATCACGAGCAACATTATGATTAAAAACTTAAATTAAAAATAAATTAAACGCAATTGGGCCAAGTGGCTGCACATGTTACACCTCAGCAAAGCAACATTCAAATCTGAACTGACTTATCTGATGAGAGATTATGACTGCAGATGAAGAACTCCCCAGGGTGTTTAATCTTGAAGTCTTTAAGCACACTTCATATCAATACGTATTTAAAGATGAATAAATATTCACTTATGTGGACAGAAAATCGAAACTCAAGATTCTGCGCAGCTTTACCGTTAAGTAGAAAGTATTACTGCGAAGGTTTCCGCGGCGCTGGTTACTTGGGTTCCGCAAGTTCTTCCGGGCTTCACCGTGATGTATTCTTTCCATCTTGATGACAGTTTCGCCAGCTATCCTGCAGGCGTCTTCAGGTCGAAGTGTGGACACTGTGCAGGATAGCTGGCGAAACTGTCGTCAAGATGGAAAGAATACATCGCGGTGAAGCCCGGAAGAACTTACGGAACCCAAGTAGAAAGTATGTTTACGTTTCGTGCATGGAATGTAATGCTTCTTATTTACACATTAGATGATGTTAACAGTACACATTCTCCTATGCTGATAAACCTCAACAATAAACGCCGTATATTTAGACACCAGATGTCTGTCTCACTTTAGTTTGAATGAAACTGGCGGACTTTAACATCGCAATATTGAATATAATAAATAATTATCTTTTACGTGCTCTAGGGTTTTTTTCAATAAAGTTCCTTCTGCTATTTCCCGATGGTGTTCTCATCTATTCATTGAAACGTCTTGGCCTCTGTTTGTTTACATATCACTACAAAAAGTAAAAATATAAACATGGCGATCATTCATCTTTCTTCGCATGTATTATTATGTATCGGGGTAAACTTTCATTTAATTTTTAGGATAACTTATTTCCCCAATATACGGGTGATTCCTTGCAATTTATTTCAAGATTAAATATAGAATAACTTCGGTATAGCTTGATCCTTTACGAGAATGGCCAACATATCTTCCACTGGGATCTGATACGACGCTAATTAGTCGACCACCATCGACGTTACTTTGGATTTACTAACAGAAGATTTGTGATAATATCTTTCTATCGTAGCTTGATATTCTTCTAAGCCATCAGAAGTCTCCAATCATTTTCATTATGGCGTTGAATACATAAGGAAATTGTAATTATTCGTTAGTTAAGAGGCATCTAACCTTCCAGTCGAAAAGTTCACAGATCGATAGCCTTGAGCTATTTCTCAATTGCGGCTCATCTTGCAATATTTAAAAAATTTTCTTTAAGAAGAAAATT
>KZ308502.1:427166-481717 GCA_000376725.2 Ladona fulva
ATACAAGATTTTATGAATAACTTCTACTGGGTAACTCGGCTTTTCAGCAAGCATTCAATTACATTGTACATAAAATCTCAAGAAATGGAGAGAAACATTACTATTTTGGTACCCCTGAGCCACAAAAAGGCTCATCAGGAGATGCCATAAAAACACATCTTCAGTTTTACAGTTCCTTATTTCTTACATTGATCACAATTAAAGTCTTAAATATCAGTACATAAGCATATTAAGACAAACGTCAGTATTTCAGTATAAAAGCATATTAAAACAAGAGGTTTGTCATTAAAAAATTAAGATACAAGTTGCTATGAATAATCTCTAATGGCTAACTCAGTCTTAGTTACATCAAACATAATCATCAATTCACAGGAAACACAAAAGTTTTATTCATTGAATCTTACAGCTGCCTTACATTGTTATACAACAACCTTGATTTTACTTTTGATTTTATAGAGGAAATGATATTATGTTGCAACAGATCAAATGGTATTTCATCCAAAAATTGTGGTATGATTACTTGAAGATTGTCTCTGCAAAAATTATTACAGAACTTTGGGGTATAATATCATATTCTTGGTCTTCTCTCCATTTTATGCTCTGTTATTTTTTTACATTTGTATTTGTCTGAGAAATAGTTTTCTACAATTAGTGTATACTTGAATAATAAATTCATAGGTAACACGTTCCTGGAAGATAATACGATTCGTCTTTGATAAATAAAAATAGTTGATATTATACATCCATCTAGTTATATAAGCCGATTGAATACTGCAACAATATATACTGCAAGAAAATGCAAATATAGCTTCTGAAACAAGCCGCTTTGAAGATTCCTTTTGCGCAAGAAACGCGGCTGTGAAAGATCAACCTTTAAACAGGCAAACCATAATTGTAATTTATCCAGACGAGTGGGGAACATCTTGACCCACACAATTTTTGCTCCCTACGAAGTCACTGAGGTAATATTTATCTTCTTATCTCACATTTTATAATTTATAAGGCAATTTCAACCATCNCGTGGTTAGGAGGAAGAGAGGAGCGATTGCGCCAAACCTAGTCAATAAAAGATCTATCTATCTATCTAACAATTCATCGAAAATTATTAAGTGCAATTATTTATCATAATTGTTCAAAGTAAGTGTAGTTTTAACTTTTCAAGGATAGAGGAAGGCCAACATTTTCTTCTTTCCTTTTAAGCTAACAAACTGTAAAGTAGAAGATTATACAAAAATTTAGCCATATGGCCAGAAGTAAAACGTTAAATGTTAGAAAATGGATGAAGATAGAGATAAACATGAAGGGATACTAGTGTAATGTAAGGACGGAAAAGGAAAAAATTAAGAAAAAATGTAATAATAATGCTAAATGCAGGCGATAGGATAGAAGAATCCACTTCTAGAAACCTCAGAGATTCTTAATAAAGTGGTAATTCGAAGATTTCGAGATACGAACTGTTAATGCCGAACTTTGGCTTCCATCTACAAAGTTGGACTCGATATATGCTCTCAGGCGAAGAAACGTGTAAATGTTGCCTATTCGTTATTTCTTGCACTTAATCTGGTTCTTTTTAATGTTGCAAATATTAAGTGAACAGGATGGCTGCCAAATTTTATCGCTTCCAACGAATTAGACAAGAATTAGAGGCTTAAAACACTCCAAAACCGTTTCGCTGTAGGTTCGCTCCAGGCCTTTGAGACAAAAAATTAAAACAAGGGAAAGGAAAAGAATTGACTAGCCTAAAAAACAATTTGAGACAATTTTTCTCCAGATTTTTCTTAATCTCAAAATCAACAATATCAAAAGATAACAATGTATGAATCATAAAATCTGGTATTTATGAAATATCAACACCGAAAAAATCTACATAGGAAATCAAAGCGCAAATCAGAAAACAGAATTTAAGAACACAGTTCATTTCTAACGTAACTAAATTGACAAATCAACTGTTGCATAACTTATGCAAGAACACAATCACGTAATTAATTTGATAGCTTAAAACTAAGGAAATCCGTACATACATGCATGTGTTAGCATTATCACATATCAAAATAAGAGACTTATGAATGAATGAATGAAATGAGGAACCTAGGCTGATTCCAAACTCCGCATTATATTTATTAATTTAATAGAATCACATACAATGATAGCACAGCTTTAGAGTGCATTTCAAGCAATAAAATGTAACAAATTAGCAGTTATATACAGGATTGCAAGACCCATAACAATTCAACGCAACTAACTCAAAGAAATATTTACAAAATAAAAAATTATTTACATCAACTTTGATTTATGTATTATTTTAAGAATGATTCCTACGACAGTCTGAAAGGGTCTATGGATGGGAGTAGGGAGTACAGAAGGTTAGGAAGTCGATATAGGAAAGATCGTTGTGCAAGAGATAATATAAATTTAGGAACATGGAGAATCTAGTCTAGAAGTCTATCTGGAACATTATATTTGAATTGTTACACTAGTTTTGGAGAATCGAAATAGGAGTTTAATATATTGTAGATGAAAGACAGATCCACTTTTCCTAAGATTTAATTTCGGGATATTCCCTCTTAGACGCCCTTCCAAAATCAGGTAAAATCCAAAGTATCCACAATTTCAACCAGAAATATCCCTTTCCTTCAACACCCTCCCCTCATCGTCTCATTAACAACCCGAAACATCACGGTTTTCCCTTTAGTATTCTTCTTCCTCTGAGGATGGTGGCATCGTAATTGAAATGCGCATTATCTAATTCCTAGGAAGCCGTTTCCTTTCGTTTATTTCCAGGTTTGGTATAAGAGAGTAGGTGCGAACCACTGGCGAAACGGCTCCAGGGGGTGTCTTAAATATTCTTTGATAGCCGTGTTCCAATTTATTTCCTTACAAATCAGAGGACTCAAAATCAAATTTTATTGTCATCAAAACTTTAATTTTCCTTCGTTTCCATAATTTTAAATCATTTTACGTAGGATATATTTCTATAAATGTGATTGGTTTTGTCAATTCCTTTGGAATTCCCTGACGGTGCTGAAGTAACATTACAATACAGTGAGTACGACTTTGTTGGGCGAAATTGTGATAAGAATGTCCCACCTGCCACTTATTCTTTTGTTGAAAATGTTTACAATGCTTCTTATAGTACACCAAGGCTGCAAATTGCAAATAAAAGAATTAACAGTTTTGTTGATCAAAACATTTTTCTTACTCGATTAAACTTTTAAAAAATCCTCCGCATGGAAGCATTCACAAAGATAAAGCGGTGTGAGAACCTGTAAAAGTTCTTAGAAGGAGGAGAGAAGAGTAGGTTATAAGAATAGAAGATAATAAAAATTACTTAATCCATCAACATGTAGACATATATCAGAAGATCAGGTATCCAAAATATTTTGTCTGGGTAGTAGAAAACATTAGTTCACACAAATTGCAATAAAAAGGTACGGAATGAATTCATAGATAACGCAAAATATATAAAATATTTTTGCGGATTATGCCTCATCAAATCAAAAATGATCGAGGGTTTTAATGTTTGAATATAGTACGAAAATTAAATCCTATCTTGTTCATAATTCCGATATCAAAGAAACAAATACACAGGAAAATTAAAAGAAAAACAAAGAACGCTGCCATTTGATTTGAATTATTAGCAGAATATGATTGCGAGAAAAATATATTCTATGAACTAAGTATGCATACGAGTTTTTACTATACTTGACACTCGTAGTTTTACTATACAAATTACACAGTGAAGGAGAGAGAAAGGGAAAGGAAATGAACACTGAGAATTCGGTCGCGGAGAAAGGCGAAGGAAATAAATTGGGAGAAGAAGATTAGCAATGAGACGGTATTAAGATAAACAAACGAGAAGAAGCAGCTGGTAATTATAAAAAGGAGAAGGGAAAACTTGATCGGACACGTAATTAGGAGAAAGTTTGTTAAAGGTGGCGCTGGAGGGCAGCGTGGAGGGAAAATTAAGAAAAGGGAAGTTGGCGATTGGATAAGGTTAACGATACATAAGAAATAGCTTTGGGCAGATGACGGAGGCAGCGAAGGACGGGAAGAAACGCCATTAAGACAGAAGTAGAAGCTGAGATGCAGAATACGGATTACGATTAATTCTGTGGGAAAATTTACGCGGGAAGATGTTTCCGCGCTCCGAGTTTGTATCGGCATATTGTTTAGAGATAAATTATGGAGCAAAATTTCCATGCTCCCATATAATACTCTGTTCCTTTTAATTGCTTTTAATTTTCTTCAATTTTTCCTTAATTATGATAACGATAGCAATTTTAAACAAACATAACTCATGTTTACAACTTAAATACACTTAGATTTTGTATCGTGTTGAGAGTTAAGTTTGTAATGAACTCAGCCGGTTGGGACCTCATCGGCTCCGCTCGTAGCTACCAATTTACCAATAGCTTTGGATGGGATTGAGGATTGCTAAGCAAGATGAGGAGTGCGCTAGTTTGCCCTCACTTTCTTCTCTGATTTATCGCTGGAAAATATCCTTTTAGTTGCAACACGAAGTCTCTTAAAATTTAGACTCTTTTAGGGTTAGATGTAGGAAGGGACTAAGAAACCTCAATCTCGCCCTTCATTTTACTTAGACGTTTTACTTTATTATTCTTATTTTTAAATAACACTGTTTCAGCCAATATTAGGATTAGGATTGATCAGGATGAATGCCATTTTTGAGCATCACTCAAAACTCAGTATCACAGCCACGAGTAAAAATGAGAGAGAAATTAATTAAAGATACGTAATTATCTATCCTGTCCCAAAAGAGACATGAAAAATATTCCATCTACCAAGGTATTGTTGCATTAATAGAGAGTTAAGATGCGTTATTAACTTAAGCTTTTTCATAGTGCTCTTACTCCAGGCCTCTTGGGCCTTTTCCAACTAGACCTTTTTTCTATATCAAAAAATATTTTTCCAACCATCCAAACCTTTTGTTTTATCCGTTTTAATTCACATCACAAACTTTTTGAAAATTATTATTAAATCCAATTAATACTATCGATTAAACAGGGAGTGGTAGTGATTCTCTACTAGTAGTCAACTCTAGTGGTATTGCAGGTGTAGTATGTAGTTCTTATAAAAAACGCATTTTAAATAATACACGCGTTAACATCAATCCGTAACCCTCAATCCATTAGAATGCATTTATTTATATTTATGTTAAGTTTTGCGTCCTCGAGCCAGTTACTTTACCATTCACAATAAATCGTGGACAAATTCCACAAAGAATCGCAAGACACGATTCGTAATACGAAAGACCCAGAGCACTTTGCTGATTACAACTTATGGTAAACAAAGAGAGTACATCCATTGTGCCATGCGACTACATCTACGGGTTCGGCTTGGTGAAAAGATAGAATATGCATGCAGTGAAAGAGACGCTGAAGAAAACCTTTGTATTTACGAATTAGAACGGATCCAACGTAAATCAGTGCGTTTTATTTTAATACGACAAATCAATAATCGTCATATACGAATACGAAGATTCTATTAGATACAGTTAGAAAATCGATGGATGAGAGGAGATTATATTAGAGTTTAAATTTACTTATATAAATGCAGATGTAACTGTTCTGGAAGAAAGTAGTTGATATTATACATCCATCTAGTTATATAAGCCGATTGAATACTGCAACAATATATACTGCAAGAAAATGCAAATATAGCTTCTGAAACAAGCCGCTTTGAAGATTCCTTTTGCGCAAGAAACGCGGCTGTGAAAGATCAACCTTTAAACAGGCAAACCATAATTGTAATTTATCCAGACGAGTGGGGAACATCTTGACCCACACAATTTTTGCTCCCTACGAAGTCACTGAGGTAATATTTATCTTCTTATCTCACATTTTATAATTTATAAGGCAATTTCAACCATCGTACTCTTATTTTTATATATTATGACATTGAAAAAAGGTTGTGCAACATTTAAGATATTCACACGAGATATTATAGGCGTAGCTGAATAAAATTACGTATTTTTCTAAAAAACAATTTTTATTAGTAGTTTAGTTATATTGATAAAATTAACTAAATCAACAAATTTTACACAGAATCTACTGTTTCTTCATTCTTACATTCCTTACAAAATCGAAGTGCACTACTTTGCTGGTCAACCGTGAAAAACATTTTTAAAGTTTATATTTCCCTTTTTTTATCAAGCTTTCTGCTACAAATTTTACATCTTCTCTTGGTTCATATCATAAACTCTTTATCAGCAAATGCAACTCTTTTTTCTATTATTCACATGTAATCACATTTTCTTGCACTGCGAAGTGAAGATTCGGTACGGCTGTTGCCGTATTTGCTTCATATAGGGAATAGCTATGATGTTTTCCATGCCCCTAATCAGAATGTGGGGTCAAACGTGACCTTCCATGCCTGTTTAAAGATTAAAGTCATTGACTTATGGTTCATTCACTCACTTCTACATTGTCAAAAGTCGCCCCACACGAAATCTGTATCGAGGCAGAGAAAGACGCTGTATATTTTAAATGCGGCTCCTTCTTGAATGTGAAATTCTTCGCAAGCAACCCGAGGTAGCCATTTGCATGCAGGGGTGCTTCTTTGGTAAATAGTACGATACAACAAACACACATCTTTAAGTAATCGATGAATGAAAACATCAGATGATGCATTACCATTCCATTTCCTTTTAAAAGTAGTAGGCGAGTGTTTCGTCCTCAATTTTATAATGTAGAAAAGATTTTCGTTCGAAGCGAAATCTTTTCCAAGATTTCCTGAAGGTTAAAATAAATTAAATCAATAAGGCACAAAAAGGCTTTAAGAACGAAACAAAAAGTACGCATCTGACACATTTTTGGACTGGTCATTACTTTTTATTATCTTCTTTGCCAATATCAGCTCATTTACTTTCGAGAGGGTTACGCAAGTCACAATTATGTCAAAATTATTTTATTTATTTCAGTCCACTTAGGGAACTTGCAACACCAAGGGAGAAAATCATCAGAACCAATTCCAGTTTTCTATGTTCCAGGCTAAAAATCACTTTACAGCTTCGATCACTGTACTATAGCTTCTACCGGACGGCACCGATCAACGAGTTAAAGTCATTACCGCCTACCTGCCCTCCCCATTACAGTTCTCCGGTGATGTTAGACTCGCTACACGCAATCCGTGTTACGCTTAATTGATATCTCTTAGACGATGGAAATTTTCGTCCCGCAATCAAAATGTTGCGTGCTGATTAATAATGGTTAAAAGATGGTAAATAACTAAATTGATACCTGATACCAACTGGTACCTGATAACAACAAATTGTATGGATTATGATTAAAAAACGTTATAATAATGAATTTGATTAAAATATTAATTGGTAGGAACACGCATACGTTTTTACGGGTGAAAAGTATTGGAAATAAAATATTGCAAAGTCAACTGGGACCAAACATTTCATACAGATAAAACAGTTCTTCACAGCAAACGGACCTCACCCTTATCGATAAAAAAACAAACAAAATGTACTTAATTGACATAGCTATCCCCGACGCCGATATAAAAAATAGAGAAAAAATAATTCTGAATAAAACCCATTACCGCAGGAAATAAAAGATATTTGAAAACAAGAATTAGTTACAATAGTACCAAAAGTCATGTTATCTTAGGAATTAGAACTGGAAAAACTAAATATCAGCAAGAAGATACACATACACGTTCAAAAGGTAGTGATTCTAAAAACAAGATCAATAGTGATAAAGTTCCTATGGATGTAATAGAAAGGTATTTGATTCCGTAAAAACCGTCAAATTACTGTAATTTGACCTCGAAGAGTGAGAAAAATTAATAATAATAATATAATTTCTTTAATGGAAATAGGAATATGATAATAATGAAAAATCAATAATAATAATATAATTTCTTTAATGGAAAGAGGAATATGATCCAAATCACCAATTTTAATAATTACAGTCCAAAAATAACAATAATTATTACTGGCGAACAGACAATCTTTCCCAAACCAGAGAAGTGCGACTTGGCGGGACTCAAACCCGGTGCATTATGGTTGGAACGCAAACCACTCCGCCTCCGTGGCCACTAATCAAACGCTTTATACTTGTTTTTTTACATTTATGTGTCATATGTATTCGGAAACTGATTTCTCTTCGATCGGTTCTAAGCAGCTTTGATAAAAAGTTGAATAATTTAATTGCGGAAGGTTTTCTAAGAAATATTCGAATATGGGACTTCCATATGCAATTTCGTAGATTATACGAGGCTCGAAATTTCGAATATACGTGTAATTTAGATTTTTGGCATATCCCAAGCTCCATATCAACCCACGAAGATATTAAAATTAGAAAATTTCTTCATTAGATGCCCAACTTGAACTAGATTGTTATAAATATACAATTGTCACTGAAATGAAAAGAAAATTAAGTTGAAATTCATTCAAATTAAGAAAGAATTTATAAATAGACGGGCAGGTTTATACGGGCTACATTGGAGAATGAATTTCATTGTAAATTTTATGTATGACCACCGAATGACTATCAAGTCGTCCTTAATCCTCTGCCGAGAATACATGAAACGCTTCCAAAAGAATTAACGAATCTTTTTATCATGTATGTCTACTGAAATATGTTGCTATTGATTTTATTATATTTTTATTATTTAAGCTGTTATTTTCTACAATATGGTTCCAACCAAAACATATCTAAGTAGTGATAAATTTTAAGGCTGCCGTCGGACCATAACAGTAAGACTTATCCCGGCTTAAAACTAAGCCATCATGAGGTGAAATTCCCATCATAAATAAGCATTCTTACATGAAAATAATAGTAACAATTATAATAATAACGAACAATCTCTTTATTGAGGCGAATTTTAGTCTAAAGAGACCACTCTTACAATTAACCTAGGAGAGACGAACACACACAAACATGTCCTGTCCAGGGTTCGAACCCAGGACTTCGCCGTTGCTATGCCAGCAGGCTAACAACTACGCTATCGAGGCCGGCAATATAGGGTAAAGTAGAGAAGAAGAAGGGGTGGGGAAAGTGCAATGACCATACGGTAGGCCACCCAGACGGGCCATGTCGATGGGGACAGGTCGATGTCTAAAAGCATGGAAAGGAGAGACTCTACGCACCTGGGGACACTCGGATCGGCATTTGTGGACGCGATTTCTACAGTTTCGAATATCATCTTTTCTAATTTACTTCGGCTTACTCACAAAACTAAGAGTTCCTGGTTCTACCTATATTTTATTTATCCTGTGAGTACTTGGGTGTGTATCATGCTAACTCCATAACTGAACCAAACATATCTTAACCCATTATTATACAGACCTTACATGTTATTAAATGTTATCATGATGGCAATAGAGTCTTGAGACAATCTCTTCTTTACTAAATTTTCCTTGGTTTGCAACTAGATCAGTTTGTGTGTCTCCATAAGATAAGCACGAAAAGTTCGTTTCGAGTTCATTCCTCTTTGAAAAAAATGAATGAGGGTCGTATGGAATCATAAGTATTCTATTACTATATTGAATCTTTTGTCCATTCATTTACGCAAGATATTTTCAACTGCATCCTTACGTATTGCCCAAAGCTTAAATTCTGATAAATACAGGAAAATATACTAAATAGTTCGTCAAAGTTCATCGCATTCAAATAGTACAACTATGATGGTGAATTCCAATGTTTTAAGTCGACGTTTTTAAAAGATTTGAGGTTGGAATTCAATGGTATCAATTATTATTATTATTCCAATGGTATTAATATTATTCCAATGTTTTAAGTCGACGTTTTTAAAAGATTTGAGGTTGGAATTCAATGGTATCAATTAGCTAATAAGTTAAACATAGTATTTTTCCTGATTGAAAACCAAACCTGATCCGAAAACATCAGATTCTTGAATCTAAATCGAAATCAGAAGCCCTTTTAAAGATTCCGAATTTCGCTCTTAGGTAAAGTGTGACTATTTTCGCTCTTTAGGTAAAGTGTGACCGTAATTAAATTTAAGAATAAATTACATTTACCAATCAAGTGTAGCGTCGTCTTTCAACTTGCACTACATTCGTGGTTTACTAATTTATCTCATACATTGACATTTTTCTTTCACATCACGAGTTTTATTCTAAAATTCAATCGCATTTAATTCAATGCAAACGTTACACGCAATAGAAACTTTTCAAAAGGATATGCACATGATCGGTGCTGAAAAAAACTGGTTCGATGGTGGCAGCCGATAAGGAGACAGAAGTTAACCAAAATGCGGCATTTTTCCCGAACTGGGGTGAATAATTACGGTTCGGTGCCATATTTTGGGGCTTTAAATGTACTTAAGAGCATATATGTCATAGTAAAAGCCTCTATGTTCTCTCTACCTCATGTCTGTGAGTAATATATGTCTTTTCTATGCACTTAACAAAACCGCGGAAAGACTTGGTTATCCTTAAATCAGTGTTTCCCAAACTTTTTCATGCTACCTTGGATCCATACCACATGAAATTCTATGAAAATTAATATCCGTGTGGCCATAGCTGATGAAAGATAACAAGGAAATCACGCACAGCAGAGATGAAAATATCCACCAAATTATGTATGACAATTTTTTGATGTTGCATTGATGCCATAAAGCCAGTAAATCTCTACTGAGAAAGAAAGATGACTGGCATTGGGATAAAATTCTTTTTCGTCTAGCGCCCCCCTAGATTAGACCAGCGCCCCTAGGGGGGCGGCATCGCCCACTTTGGGAATCACTGCCTTAAATGCTTATTATCTCATTACGACATAGAAGGGCATTGACCCTTTATATTTTTCCTTCCTTTATTCGCTCCAGTTGAGTTACAGAAAGTTCGGATCAGTTTCGGTTTTCTTGATCTACCTTCGTCGAACCGGTTCGAACCGGATTTATTTTCGATCTGAAGATTACTATGCTACACACATTCTGAATATTTAATATGTGTAGTATTCCTAACAAAACTAATAACGGTTTTCGGTTACGGTTCGGGCTCACGAACTTTAATTTTCCAGTTCGGGTTCGGTTCTCAATAAGGCAAAAATCACGGGTTCTCTCAGGTTCAAATTCCCATTCGATGCCCTACGACATACAAATGTTTCATTTACGTAAAATCGAATCTTTGTACTTAATAGTCTGATATAACCTCGAAGAATTTTACGATAAAAGTAAAAGTCATGTGTACATTTTTTAAGTGCTCCTACTACATAGGGTTTAGTTAAGCCATCCCTTTAACTAAGACCGTACCGATGCTAGTAGTGTTAGCTTAATAGACGCTGGAACTAAACCCTTCAAAAATTCTTTTCCGCGAAACGAAAATATATAATAGAAAAGGGAAGTAGAATCATGGTGTAAGCACCCCCTGGAACACGCCGAAAGGCGGCTGACAGAGTACACACAGTGAACTCTCAATTATCCGCGCGATGCTTAAAATGAACTACCGATATTTTGCGGATTATCCGTGCACGATTATTTACTCTTCGTCAACATTTTCCGCAGTATTAAAAAATCGAACGCAAAAAATACGTATGCTCGCGTTCTAATACAAGCGGGAATTACGTTAGACATTTCTATTGGTTGAGGGAGTAAGACTGCAATGACATTTTCGCTGCTAAAAAGGTCTGCATTCGGGTTAAGAAAACTCTTGATCTCATGAATCAATGAAACAATTGAAAACAACGAAATACATGCACGAATAATAGTTATTTCTATTTATGTAAATTGTGAAAAATCATATTAAATAAAAAGGGAAGTTTGGATTATCCATGTTTTCCGATTATCCGTGTATTCTCTTCCCATCATCATCCCGTTTAATCGAGAGTTCACTGTATATAAATGTAGAATTCAATAAGACGGATGAATCGAAATCTTTTATAGTCTTCCGTGGTTTCATAGAAAGTTATTGTTATTTTATACATACATTTTAACAAAATGGACTCAAATACCCGAATCCACTTTTTTCCACTGAACTTTGTTTCCACTGTGTTTTTTTCACGTCAGGCAAAATCTTTGGATAACGTGCGCTGTAAATAAGAGTGAAGTATGAGCGACAATCTTGTCGCCGAAGCTGGAGAAAAAGGAATTTTTACGGCATTATTATCTTTTCTTCGTAGACTCCCGCGGGTGCAAGAGTTGGGTTGATGTGCTTTACTCGCGACTTCCTGAGAGTTTTACATGCGTCGGATCCCTCGAGAATGAGTACTCACACAGGGTACGAGAATTAAGTGGATGGGAACACTAAACACTCAACATATCTTGCTCACGACGTGATGAGGCAAGAACAGAAACTTGGAAAACTTTCACCTCACTTCACTAAAGGTCATAAAAACCTCCTTCCTTGCTCTAAAGGTGTATGTGTAACACACATATAGGGCACGTAATTAGGATAGATATTACTGCACATGTAGAGACACGCTTTGTGTAGCAAAACTTGGATGAGACTGATAACAGTAGTGTTGGGCAACATAGATACAATAACGTAAAATGGATGTGGTTAGGTCAAATGGCGAGAAGACAGACGACAACCTATGAACATCAGCAAATTTAACCTGAACACTAAGAGGTCCTGAGATATTAAGGTAAAAAGAGCCGCTGAAAATAAGGAGAGCGAGAAACGTTCGGAAGTGTCAGCACTCTGCGATGGAAAATTGTATTGCAGATGAGAGAAGAAACTTACTAGTCTCAGTCTCATCCTAAAAAGACCTTTAATTACAACTTGGGAGAGAATTACAGGAAACCATTTCAAGATTCAAGGGATATTGCTAAGAGTTCTGCAAAAGCATTGATTGATTTAAATAGTATCATACACAGCAGGCCGGCCAACTTATCGCTTGCTACAATCAACTTTGATAGTAATCGTTGGGGCGTGACCGACTTGGAAGTTTTGGAATTTACAGAAACCGAAATCGTTAATTATTTTTATTCCTTTATTTTTATGTTCCATAAGAAGCATCCAGACATTGAACAATTACTGCAGAGGTTGGAATAGTAACGATTTACGAACAAATACTGCCATCCCCTAACCAGAAAAATTCGATTAGCCGGGACTCGAACCTGGGACCAAAGGGTTGGAGCGCTAGCACGCTAACCACCAAGGCCATACATAAACAATAACAAAAAATTATTATTATTTCCGAGCCTTCTTCCGTATTTGTTAAACCAGCGAAGCTCAATTTAACAATACGTAGGTGTTGAATTACGTCAGATAATCGAGTAATACAAATTTATCGCAAATGAAGAATATTCTCGATGACTAGACGCGATCGACCGAGTATCCCCCGACAATCGATAGCTCGATCGCGATCGACCTGTTGGCCACCCTTGGCATACAGTATTGCCCTCGGAATCCGAGCGCCCCTGAACTTGAACTGCTGGAATCCGGACGAAGAATTTGAGTACATTTTGCCTCTGAATCCGAACGCTTTCTTGGAATCCGAACGCCCGACTCGAAAAACCTTTTTCCTCCTCCACCTTCCATGTGTACAAACATCACTCCTTTTTCAACATAAGTACAGGTATTTATATTCTTGATTATGAGTGAGCAACGGATGGATCGATACAGTTTCGACTCTTCAAGTGAAAAAGTTACCTTAAAACTCGACCAGGGATTTGGAACGTAGAATCTAGGATTCAGAAATATCACTGTATATGTTATAATGTGAATAAATATAGATTACATTTCAACTGTCTTCCCAAACACTTTTTACTACCTTTTTTCCGCTATCCTTTTTTATACTCAAATACCAATTAACTACCTTTCCTGTTACATTTTGCGTTTCGGAACCTCAAGAAGTTAACCCTTGAGATAACCATCACTCTTACGGTGAGGGAGCTGAGAGACAAAACTAATTGACTACAAGACCAAATACTTATAATAGTTTTGTGGTGAGCTGAATTTCGATAGCAATGGAACCATTCCTCAGAGTTAATGCAAATGTAAATTACTCCGATGCGAAGAGAACACTCTGCTAGAGGAGGAAGGTAATAATAGATAGGAAGGGAGCATTCTACGACCGCTATGTAGAATATTTAGGATATATATATAGCGACTATGTATAGCACAAAATTAGAATGTTCCGAAAAATAGTCGGCGCCAAAAATATTTGAGCTTGTATATTATTAGACTTTCTTCATTCTGCCATACTTGCATGTGGTCTCAGTTCTCGTATTCTCCATCTAACGAAAATAGTTATCTTAAACTGTTTAAATAAAAGGAAACATTCACTTTAATATCATAAGTAAGGCTCATTTGCATTAATTTGGCCGACGCTCAGTAGCCCACTGCTCAGGTGAGTCATGTGCGAACAGCATTCATAGTATAATAAATGGCGGAAAAATACTCCTCAAATGTTCTCTCTCTCCTCCACTTATTTCCACTATCACGACTTATCATCGCCTAGGTTTACATTTACATTTAAACCCCGCAAGCCTCCAATGCCGGGTTGCAGGGTTGTAAAAACACCGATAATTCTATCACACCCTAACTGATATTACCTTCTTTAATACTACGGAAAAACTACCAGAAGTAACTATCCGTACTGGCAATTACTTCCCTGAATCGCTCCTTAGTTTTATCTCGGAGCTCGCGCACGTTGCTAACTGGAATAACAATATCAGCTATCTCGTCGGCGAGATCTGTAGTGATAGACTTTTCAAAAAGCTTACGTCGGTAATCAAGTCTTCTATCCCTAAGCGAAGTCCACCCGAGGGATTCTATCACAGCCGAAACACTACCGTCGAATCTAAAATCTCCCTTGACAAACCTAGCCGCTCTACGTTGAACAATCTCAAGATCGGAGACAAATCCTACTTCGTGAGGGTCTCAAACTGCACAGCAACATTCGAGAAGAGGTTGAATTAGGAAAAAGTACGCTATTTTCTTTACTCTTGATGATCATCCCCTCTGAATCTTACTGGCTAACCCTTGCATTCCGTTTGCCTTTCCTACTACGCTTCGAATATGCTCTTTGAAGGAAAAACTACTATTGAGCGTAATTCATAGGTATTTATGATGTCACACGAACTCAGTAGAATGCCCTGAAATATGATACGGTGCGCGGGCAGTATTGGAGGAACGCGTAAAAGACATAGCTATGCACTTCTTTACATTCAAGCCGAGCTGCCAATCACTGCACCAACCTGAAATAACGTTTAATGCGAATGAAGTGAATTTACTTTATGAGAAACGTTTCTTATATATACGTCTCTTATAAATTCACTTAGAGTTCACTAGTATTCACCTGGCCGAGTGAATACTTGATTCATCAATTCGGTAATCATACATAGTAAGATGGATCAAGCGGAAAATGGGGATATGCCACAACTAAAAGGACTTTATGTCTCCTACCGTTTCGCTACTGTCGAGAATTGATTTATCTAATGAGATACGAATGAGAAACGAAACGTGTGAAGAGAAGTCCCAAACATTACACGAACTCATTTTCATTTTCCTAAAGCATAGCACGCACTTAAAATGCGTGAGTTGTGGGCAACAATAAGATTTGGATTCTGAGCTCATCTTTCCAATCACATGAGCAGCCCTTTATAGTCCTCGATGCTCCTCGCCAGAAATTGGAAATTCTTGTCGCGCATTCAAATTAAGGAAATCAAATAAGTGTGGGTTGAAACCGATGAACTCATTGGGGAAGTAAATTTCGATTTTCGATTAAGATCCAAGCGTCCTGTGGATGCTTTCGGAAGATTGGAAAATTACTGAAACGAATCCTACAAAATCTACACATGCATTAGTACCATGCAAGACGCTGGCATAGTGGTGTTAACACCAACCAAATCCAGCAACAATTCGACTTGGAAATTTGGTATTCCTAGTTGTAGCAATTTTAAGTGCTACGACAGCTACGGTCGTTTCGCACGTGAGCCCTCGCCGGAAATCTATATCAGGTTCGCTTTCATAGAAGTCGAAAGCGTTACCCACATGTCTCTCCGAAGGCCATTGGTATTCCTAGGAGAAAACAGTCTCTGAGTACTCGCAGTATCTGATAAACACTGGGCACTTACTCCCATTCTTCGCTTTTTTCATTAATCTCCTATTTGCAATACCTTTTAACAACCCCCAGTTCTTATAGCGGATGACGATTGAAACGCTTCCGAACGAGAATTTGCGCAATATTTCCGAAAGGTGTTGAAAAACTCCCCATGAACACACATTTAGCTGTAAAACAAAAACACTCGTTGTTAAGCTGTTTAAATGAAAGAAAACACGTAGTTGACTACAATTTCAATACAAATTTTCCCTCGCAAAACATAAAAAATTAAAAGCACTCTACTGGCGAACATAAGCTTGATTGTTGTTTGTTTAAATTTTACAATTTATCGCCCAATAGCCAATCGGCAGCGGAAGTCAATAAATTACTTTTATAGTGAAGCTATGTAAATGGCCCAAGTTTTTGGACTCAAATCCACCGAATTTAAAGAAATGTAAATTTGAAAAACCGGAATTTCGGTTAGAATTGCGCAATAGAGCATATTAGACGGTTAACCGAAAAAGTTTTCTTCCCGTACTTAAACGCGAACATTTTTATTGCTGAAAGTAAATTTTAATCCTCAGGATACACATCCTAAAATCCTGACTCTCGATACCTTGAAAGCGACGGATATTTCAGTTAACGTTAAAAAACACAGAACCAAATGTTGAATTTCAAACTCGGATAACGACTTCAGATTTGGCTAACGAATATATTGGTGGATGTGCATGTACGTGAAAACTAAAAATTAAAAATGACCAGAACATTGGAGATGCTGTCCGACCTTGCTTACCCATAAATTAGTGCGGCAGTTTTAATTTTGTGGCAGTTTTTCGACGGTTTTAATTTTAGAATTTAATCGATGAGAAATTGCGCTTCAGAGAAGAATGATTCATACTAAAGATATTGAGTTAGTGATGTTTAAGATACTTCGATATCTAAGGTCATTTCGCACATATGGACTGCCACCTGGGGCTGCTATCACCAAAGGTGAACGCACTACCCACTTCACTATCCGGGAGCCTCTACTAAAGATATCGAGGGCTAGTTTATAAAACGGATCATCGCAATCATCCGAGGTATTACCACACTTGGCACAATTTTACTATTGTAGAAACTGAAATAAATCTAAAATTTAGCGTTCATTTTTCAAAGAAGAATAAGTAACCTAATTTGACATTTTGGAGTATCGATGAAACGATTCTGATCTGATTTAGCTGATTCTGATTGAAATTCTGATGATCCAATGCCATCCTTAGCAATTCGCCGTATTGAAAACAATCCCGAGTATGCTATTCTGCATAAGTTAGGCTCCATTCCGGAAGGTTGAGAAATGCGATTCTCCGAGCAACTGAATCCCTAAAATAATACAGCGGAAAATGCCATGAAAGTTCGAAATACGACTTCTGTGTATGTCACTATATTAACTATTTAAAATACTTGTATCGGTATCGATGAAGGTACTTTAGGATATCTCAAAATTTTGCACGAATAAACAAAATTGAGTTCACCAAACTCAGGAATCGTTGGAATCAAATGAGACGATTTCGAACGCATAATAGTTAATTTAATGAAAATACACGAATATGTAATGAATATTCACGAAGAGACGTTCGGCGGTAACTTCTTCCTTGGCAGAGTACTTAGAATTTTAACTACTCATAGAGCCTACTGTCGGATTGCAAATGGTGTAGACCTGGAATTTGAAGCGTTCCCCTTTGATGATCTACAGTTATCATGAGACATGTTATGCATCGTTCTTAAGAGCAACTCTTTTTCATTAAAATAATATAAATTAAGAGTCAATATCAATCTCCTACTTCCTCAGCGCAGTGTTTTAGGTCCACCTCTTTTCACTCTTTATATAGATGATTTAATTGATGCCATTCTATCTACTTCATGTCATATTTTGTTATTTGCTGATGACTGTAAAATATTTAAACAAATAGACTCCATCCATGATAGGACGTCGTTGCAACAAGCTTTGGACATACTTTCTTGCTGGGCAGATAAGTGGTTATTGAAGGTTAACCCCAAGAAATGCACCCATTTAGCGTTTACACTAAAGAGAAATCCCACCAAGCATTCTTATCATCTTCATAGTACGGTGATTCCCTTGGTCGACACACAAAGAGACCTTGGAGTTATTTTTGACTCGAAACTCTTGTTTGTTAAAGATATTAAAAACTTCTTCTCGGGCAATGAGAATGGTAGGTTTAATGTATCGCTTTTCTGAAATATCAGATCTTTCTGCTTTAAGGACATTCTTTTTTCTGTTGTGTACTACCAACGATTGACCATTGTTCTCCTGTTTGGACAATGGCTACAGACTCGAACATTCAAATTCTTCAGAGACCAATTAATTTCTTTCTTTCAATTCTCCGGTATCTTCACCAGCCTTTTTACAACCTTAAATTAGAAAAAAATAGCATCTACCTTAGAGATAGCATCTCTCTCCGAACGCCTAAAGCGCAATGACCTTCATTTTTTCAGAATATTGCTAAAGGTAAATACGGAACTAACGATTTGATTTCCATTTTTTCCATCTGTCTCTTCCCGTCCAACTAGGTTAAACTCTTTATTTCATTAATAAATTCCTCTCGGGTTCCCAGCCGGGTTAATTTGGTGTATTCCACCGACGTTTAATAATAAATCATAGGAACCCGAGAGGAATTTATTCATCATATTCGCCGGGAAAGAACCAAGTCTTTCTTTATTTCATTGTTCTACACCTCGACTTTCTATAACTAAACGATCCTTTATCTACCGCTTGCCACATTTATACAANATTTTGTTTGTTTGTTACATGGTTATTTGTTTATAATCCATTGTAAAGGCCTTGTGCTGTTTATGGGTTCATTTTAAATAAATAAATAAATATGAGTCGACGTAAGCCATATCAAAACACGGTAAATCGCGCAACTTCTTGACTCGGTTATCTTTACACCTTTGTGGAACAACGACCATGTGTCACAGGAAAACCAAACTTTCAGCAAAAATTTGGTATATAGTCTTAAAGCATAATCCGCGTTTCTAGGACCCGATCTTTATTTTTTAACCGTTGACCAGTGTCTGCATTAAAAATCGATCTACTTCTACAAATTTTATTTTACACAGTTGAAATTTTTACTAAAAACTATTTAAATGATTTTTAAAAAAGAAACGAGAGTGAGTTTTTCTTAATATATTAGGAGGGAAGATACGAGGGGGGCTACTATCATGACGTCATTCCGGCGAAACCTTATCGCCGCCTCATCGGAACGAGAAAAATAGATTAGTAAATGGAGATCGGTTCTCAGGAACGCGGATTATGCTTCAGGACTATATATTACACTTGCGGTAAACTTTTGAACGATACGTAACATGTTCTTTTATAAGGGGATACTATCAAAGGGGAATGTGTCTAAGTCCAGGTCTATACTATTTTCAATCCGACAATTGTATCAGCTCAAACTTAGGAGAACCCCGGTTAATCCGCATCCTTATTATTTTTAATTTTTATTTATTATACATTACCGTCCCAGTTAGACGCTGAGTCAGGTGGCGACGCTATCTTACACTAACTTGACAAACTTATAAAATAGACGCAATTAACACAAACAAACTTACTGTCTTACATACATATCAATCAAAATCAAACAACATCTTTGCCTATCGTTATTTCAAACTATCATTATATTTACAATTTAATCAGATATAAATTATACTATTTAACATAAATCTCCGAAGTAAATCTAAATACTAAATCTAGCATGTAGTTATGGCTTGAAAATGTCTCTTTCTCTAAAAAAAAACTCTTTCCTTTTGAGAGTATATGGAATTGGGTTGGGATATAAACGTGAAGGCGAAACCGGCGTCATGCAACGTTGTCATGGCGACTGCACGAATGTGACGGAAAGCTTTCAACGGGCTGAAATTGTTCGCTCGCTGATGTGTATCGATCAAAAGAACTCCCACTCAATCCACTTTTATAAATCGTCAGACGGTCCCTCACGCGATAAAGTCGAGGTGTCCCACATTCGTGATGCTTAAAATCAACTGCAATTTGTGCGTCTTCTAAGAAAACCATCACCCTATTCCTTCCAGCCAATAAAATTCGATGATTAAACTAGAGGGAAATGGATTGACGTTACAGATAGAGATTGAAATACTCCTTAAGCTTTCGGAATGTGCAACCAGAGATACGCTGGGTAAGTTTAACGAACCCCGCGGGACTCATTTTCCACCCCTGAAGATAACCTAACCTAACGAGTGAAATATGTACCGGGTTCTTCAGAGAATGTAGGTTCTTCCCTGAGTCCCACGGGGTTCCTTAAACTGACCCAGCGCAACTTTTAATGCATCTGCCGACGGCTTAAGAAGTATATGTCTTAAGCTGGAGCACACATATGCGAAAAACCTACGGTAAAACAACTAAGAAGCTCGGCATTATAAAGCGCATTGTAGATAAATAAGATGAAGGGATTAGAGAGAGATGTTATTTCACCTTGGTCAGGCCCCCTCTAGAATATGTGGCTAGAGTATATGTGATCGAGTGGATGAAACGTGTACCCGCAAACTCGAGAAAGTGCAGCGCGAAGTGATTTCTTAAACATCGCTACGATAAAAAAGCAAGAATTACGCAAATCCACGCAGGTTGGGAATCTTGGAGATAAAGGAGATTAGATTCAAAGCTGCGACTGCTTGATAAATTCAGAGAAAGTACATTTGCGGAAGACTTAATCGGTATTATACGACCCTCCTGCTACTTCGGCCGATCTGACAATAAGCGTAAAATAAGAGAAATAGATGCGAGGACGAGAGGTTTTAGGGAGCTATTCTTTTCGCGAAAGATACGTGACAACAATGAGCTAAAGAGGAAATTCGACCGCATAGTGTTTACACCCGTAGCCGAACACGCCGAAAGAATAGTAGCAGATTATCTATTTAGATATAGATTCAAATCTCTATAATAATAACAGCTATGTACAACCTCCTCTCATGTTTCTTTATAATGTGGTTTATGATACAACTCTGAAAACGTAATTTAGAAAAAAATTCGGAGGAAGTTAATGAACTCATTCATTTTCTATGATACCATCGGCCTTGATGGAATCGATCACTGCTTCCCTATCGAGCTTTAAAAATAACCGCAGACAAATCACGATTTTTGTCTTTGAATTTGATTAGAGAAATCTCCACTCGCATTTCTTTTTATATGCTCACTTCAATTTCGAAATCGTTTCTGTGAAGGTTAGATTCGAAATAAGATTCCTCTCAATACATACGGAAATATTTTCCTATCAGGACATAATAATATAATAATAATAATAATAATAATAAAATGTCTTTATTAGGGCGGGATTGAGACTAGACATTCTCTTCTTACATCTAACCCTTGACATCAACTAGACATGACGGAAATTCTCGAAAAATACGGGAAGCCTTTTACTGCTTTCCGCAATAGGTATGGTAACCTGCCTGCGGAAAATATCCTTAAATTACTTCCTTTCTTCGGCAAAAAGTGCCGTGAAAACAATTTCCTCGTGATTTTCTTCCACTATTTGTTAAATGTACATACTGACCCTGCAAATTGCCAGTGACGTGTGGCTGGGGAAGTAAAAACACCGATATCCCTATCTTGTTTAAACTGCTATTAGCTTCTCTAATGCTCCTCGGGAAAAACGAGCAGAAGTAGCTATCTGTCCTAGCGATTATTTCCTGGTAACGCTTTTTTGTTCTCTTTCGGAGCTCGAGAACGTCGTTAACTGGAGTAACAAAATCAACTATCACGTCGGCGAGATCTGTAGTGATAAATTTTTCGAATAGCTTCCGAGGGCAATCAAGTCTTCTGCCCCTAAGCGAATCCCAACTCTATATTAGCAGAAAGTCGAATCTGATATCTCCTTTAACAAACCTAGCTTCTCTACGTTGAGTCATCTTTAGATTGGAAACTAAACCTACTTCGTGAGGAACCTAAATTGCAAAGCAATATTCTAAGAGAAGTGAAATCACTTACAAACATCCTTAAGGTTTTACCTTAGTATAATGATAAATTTAATGCACTTTTATCAATTGACATTGATAAAGCTGGTCACAAGTATTGAACTCATTAGTTTCCATTATTTTATCTTCGAATTCAAAATTATGAATGCTACCCGACCATTGTGCATTTTGCAGACTTATTTGCATTCGTAGTTTATATTGTTCTTTTTCTTTTAATATTTTATGAATATTTATATCTAGTTGTAATATCTATATAATGTTCTACCTGTAGCATTTTGCTTGCCTTTAGGTCTAATTTAACCTGACTTTTCCTTAAAACTTAGTTAACTATACACAGGTGGGTGTTTTCCTTCCGAAGCGTATATTTTCCTAAAAGCAAACTTTGGTTTTTAAGCCGACAAAGTAGTTCTTTCTGTCCGCTTTTCTCAAAATATCTCTATCAAATTTCACATGACGAAGGGTTAGATGTATGAAAAGACTTGGTAGTCTCAATCTCGCCCGAATAAATTCGTATTATTATTATTTTCATATTATCATCTTCTTTGTACTCGCTCTATTTTATGTTAACGTATACTTTTGCTCTATAACGTATACACGACCGGAGCTATTTATCCCTGAAAGATAAAGAAGTGAAAATGCTCCTTTTGGCATTATCAATCAGTAATTCTTTGCTTATTAGAAAAGCTAATATTTTGTTCAGAGCCAAATGAAATAAGTACTTCTCATTAATTTCCATTGCATCGACTACTATTTCGATCCTTATCCATCCGCAAACCGACTCGTTGCTGAGATAACCATCTTCACGATAGAGAAATTCCTTTTTCTCACAGTCGCAGTTCTGTTTTGCTTCTTCATATGCCTTATGTGCTTGTATTTAAGTGATCGGAGGAAAATTATCCGTTATGAAAAAGGGAAACATGCTCATCTGTGAAGTATTCATCCCAAAGACCGGTTTAAACCTCATCCATTCCACCATTAGCCAAATAATCTGTGATTGAAGATAGAAAATTAGGGATTCCTCACTGAGCCACAGTACTATTAGAAGAAAATTTCCAAAGAAGTGCAGTACAGGGCTTCCGGATATCCAAGTGAGTAACGCGTTTGAATTTGATGAAAACGGTCCCGGGTTCGATTCCCGGTGGGAGCTTATACTTTCGAAATTACCTCAACTGTTAGGCACTTTTAACAATGCTACTACAAGTGCAGTACATTGAGTCCATGAAAAATTATCTGCATAGCGTTTAATGAGTTACTCAGGAGAAAGCCATTTTTCATGCCATTAGGACTCATATATAACAGAAGTAGTTTCTTAACTATCGCAGCCATGAACAAGCTGAGGAAACATACAAAAGTGAAACATTTATCTCGATTCCGTGCTTAAGACAAATAAAAATGATTTCATTCATCAAGATATAAGAATAGGAGCAAATGTGAAGTTATTCTCTCCTGTCTTCTCGGTGATCAGTTTCTAAATTCCTCTCCTTTTCTATTTATCATTCGTTTTGCAAGAAGAATTGACAAACGAACAGCGGAAAGCTAGGTGTGGGGGATGGATGGCAGTGGGTTAGAGAGGTTGTGATTTGACGATAGCATCTGAAAGTGAAGGGAAAGTTATAAGAACTTAAACGAGTAAGAAGTATGAGATGAAAGTTTTATTAAGGGAGGAAATGCGAAAGAGTTGATATCAGTTTGGAAGAGGGAGACGATGAATCGGTTGAGAAATTAATGTGTTTAGAGAGTTACTTCAACAAAAAGCTATGATAATGGGGTAACACGAGACAAGAATTCGGATTCGTGGACCGTTTAGCGAAGATTAAGTAAAGACGGAGGTTAAATAAACTGTTCTTCGGAAGTTTGTCTTTTCTTCGGCGAGACATGAACAATAGGAAAATTAAGAATTAAGATTAGAGGTCTATAAGGTTGAGGTCGTGAGAGTGATGGAGTCAGGTGGGATAATAGAGATCATCTTGAAAAGCAAGGCGCTTAACAAGAGACTCATGAGGGTGACATTTTTTATTAACGTTCAGATCAAGTGCTCAGTACATTTACTTGAATCAAATTAAACATTCGCAGTTCCTTACTGGTAATATTAACAAGATAAATCTTTATACTATATCATTAAATGATTACTCTTAAATTCGGACGTTTCCAACATCAAAACAGCAAACCAACAATCCCAAGATTAAGTCCCATCAAGATGAACCGTAGCCCCAAGAACCTTCCTTTCAAAACACTTTATTTCCTAACTTCTTAAATTTAAATTCATTTTTGTAAATCAGAAAATCATTCAAGAAAATTTGGTGGATTGAAAGGAGTTAGATTAATTTAAAATGGGGATTTTTTAAAATGTAGATACAATGCCACTCGCCCAAAGGAGGCTTGCAGAGTACTTATGGTAGATGAATGAAGTTGATTTTAGTCAAGTATATGAAAACTATTTCTGAAATTCTTCAAAAATTATTCAGCTACACATCAGATGCATCATTTGCTCTTATCACATATTCTTAACCGACACATTAGCGCTATGATAGAAATTATAAAAAAATACTTAACTTTTTCAATCACATTCAAATTCAAATTTCATTTCATTCAGATTCAAATCTCCTTGATAATTTTTAAATGTAAGCATTGTTGAGGACTTCGCAATTGTACAGATTTTAATTAATCTCTTTAATAAAAGAATTTTGGATAAGAGAGTTAAAATGGCAAACAAAGTATATGAAGTATTTCATAGAGCTTCCCTTGCATTCTTGTTTTCTGCGAGTGCATTTCGGAGTACAATATCAATCTCGAAGCATGACTTATAATACTCGATCGATCTGGATAGAACGAAGAAAAGTTTAAGTCACTTTCCCGAAAAAGTCAACTATGCAGAAAGCTGAATTTAATTCATCCATGCCTAGTAAAAGTTATGTAATATTTGTTGGGTTTTCGTAATTGAAGAAGTTGTAATATTTTGTTCTGGTTTTATATAATTATAAAATCAATTTAGAAACAAAGAAAACGTGATAACTTGGAGACTCGCAAAAAAAGGCACCAAGAACCATGCATACACCGAGAGATTAAATTAGAAATTTTATCAAGGTAGACATCTGCTATTTTTTTCTACTTCCCTTATCTCTGGTCAATCTAAAGCTAGAGGATATCCTTATCTTCCAATTCCTAAAGCAGCGAATGAACCAAACTGAGGCTAACACATTTCAGGTGAAGCATTACCCTCTCGTAAGATTAAGTCATCCGATGGCGAAACGAAAATGATACTCTTTCTTTTTATCGTTCTCCTACTTTGCAATTTTATACTTCTCTTGATAAGAAATCCTCCTCCTGCAGCTTCCGGCTCCAACGTAACGGAACATCGAACGGAAGAAAGCACTCTCACCGCAAGTCCTCGTTAGAAGTAATCTCTTATGCCCCACAGATTTCTCAATCATGCATACTTAGAAATGTAACTTAACTCCAAGGGACCGCTTATACTTGTATTGCACTATAATTATATTTATGTAATTACAAGTTTTATGTGTCATTCTCGTCCCTGCCTGTAAAGCTCAATATATTGTGGACTTTCATTGCACTTTAATGAATAGAATGTTTTAGGAATAGACGTTGTAATGGCGTAAAACATACACATTATTTAACCGACTATTTTTATATTACTATTAACAGCATCGTTTTAATTTTCAGAGGCTCTGCAATCATTCTGAAAGAGATCGAAGGTGTGACTCTTCATTACTGAATATTTGGAACGCCACAAGATGTAAGTTATTTGTGTTTACCATATGTAAGTAACGTTATAGTAGAAATTGTTCACCAATGCTATCGTTACTTAAAGTAAAGGAAGTTTAAAAACAGCCGATGGCAGGAATATAATATCATGCAAATATTCCGAAAAGTAAATCATATATTATAATTTTGCAATCGTACGAAAGGTTGATTGGCTGAATGGTATATTCCATCAATAAAATTGGCCTTCTCATTAGACTATTTTATTTTTATCTAATATATCAATGACACTCGCTTACTTAGAACTAACAAAGATGCAGCACATGATGGGATAAGCTATAATGTTCCCTTTACTTGTGTATCAATTTCATTTGACATTTTTATTATCATTATCATATCATTGTAAATTGTCTTATTTTAAAAACTTAAGAGTCTACTTCATGAGATGTGAAGGGATTTAAAGATCATTGCTCAACGGCAAAGATGAGGAAAAGGTAATATACAAAATAATGAAGAGCATGTTGTGACAAAAAGTGATCGTAAAGTTTCTGAGAAACAAAGATTTGTGATCAATGACATCTTTTGAAGATGATTCAGAAATATTAAAAGCTGGATATTCAACGTAGTTAGTTTTTGAAAGAGACAGTCTGTAAGTGGTGAAAAACTGACTTTTCAAAAAAAACTAAAATAAGAAAGGAGAACGTTGTTTAAAATCTAGTCTAGATCAAAGCATATTGCAAAAGTAATACAAGATGTGATTTGTCATTTCATAGGATCTTATATATTGGCATGGTAGATAATATGGTGAAAAATATAAACGTTTAATTTGAAACGTTTGTTGAATACGCTAAGGGCAAATTACGTCGGGTACTTACTCGTCTAACTGCAAAAGGCGCCCCCGCCAGAGGATTTAAGGTGATTCGTGTATCAGTTTTCAATTAATTGCAATCTGGTGTAATAGGTCGATCGCGCGGTATCCCTTTGATGGATATGGCTTATCCAGGCAAGTGACATAGGTGATGAGTGGCCAGCACATCAAATCTCGTACTTGGCCTTTCTAGAACGTTTGAACCCGCTACCCATTTATTCAAGTAGATTCCCAATGTTTTCACGATACTGAATCAACTTCGTGTCCCCTATCGGAAATGGAACTCAGGGCCTCTTTCACTGATAGCGAACGCGTCTATAAGTTTAAAAACACTCCGAAAGCCGTATTTCGGCAAGTGGAACTCGCGCTAAGACACAAACGGGAAGCTCCGGATTACCGATTTCAAGGAAGTCCCTAGCGAACGCGCTATCCACTTGGCCAACCGATGGTCCACCTAGTATACTTTTTTATTTATTTATTTACATTATCGATGCAATTTGGTATACACCAGGTGGCAACGGTTGGGGGAAAAAAGAAAATTGCTGTTTATGTCCAGCATTTGCCCAAAGACCGGAGGAAAACCCTTCCAAAAACCTCCAGTGGACATTACAGATCTTTTTAATGACACAATAATTACAATAAAACAATAGATAATTACATTGAATAAATGAGCACATTCAAGTTATGATTGCACAAATCAAAACAACAACATGTAAAGGGGTATTATATCTTACATATCTAGCACATTTACCAGAAAAAAATTAGCAAATACTAAAAGTATACATGAAGTTATTCATAAGCATAACTTTAACATATACATAATATACATATACATAACATACATATACTTAACATACATATACACAACTTATACATATTAAATACCACTAAAAGTAAGCCAAATATATACAACTAAAAGTAAGCCAAATATATACAACTAAAAGTGAACCAAATACTTTACTTATGCATACTTTTTATCTTAGATTTAAATTTTTTGTAATTTTCTGGCATTGGAATGAGAAGTTCTCCAGGTAATGCATTCCATTCCCTTATTCCTCTATTTATGAAAGAAAATTTAGCCAGAAACTTTGGCCAACTTGTATATTTCTCTATTACTATCTCCTGAGTTACTGAAGGCCACCACTCTTCGGGAATTTTTATAGTTTGTTAACTTCAGCGTTCTCTATCTCTATATGGAGAGCAATTAATTTTCACTTTCTCTTTTAAATGCGGATTTTTCAATTTCAAATTTAAAATGCTGAATTCTGCAAAGTAAAAGAATGCGTCCTGAAAACAAAAGATTTTATTCAACTCGCATACTCAGTGTGGCGGTTAGAGAAATGTTATTTATTATGTAATCGTGGCGTGCTAGTAAAATATTTCTCTGGAAAAGGACTTGCGAATTTCATCTTCTTTAATGATAACCTTTAACATCACCTCCAATTTAAAATCTATTTACCGTCAACTTATGTCTCATATATAAAATATAAAACCGTATTCCCCTTTCAGTTTCGAACCCTACCACTTTTAATGGGGGTGACAACCGTGATAAAAGAAATCGTAACGGGTTATTTTTTCTAACAGCTCTTGTAGTGTCATCTACCTCATTACGGATATTATTTAAGGCGTCTTTCTTTTATCTCAGCAACTATTGGTGTTTCTTGTTCTCTAATAAATCTACAAGGCTTCTGTCCTGAGTTACGTATTGAGGTTGTTAAGGATTTCGGAAATTATGCGACTTTCTTTACGTCTGCATTGACTCAATTATATACGATTACTGCTTTATGGAAAGATTTTACCCACGGGACATCTTCGCTAACCATAAATTCCTTCAAACGATAACTTTTTCGTGTAACGAGCCAAATTTCCTCTGCAAGGGGGACGTTTCTCGACTCCGACCGTTCTTCGGTTTAGATGGGGACCGCGGTCGTGGGTTACCTACCACAAACCGCAGTCCACAACAGTCCAATAGGGGAAATTGCGGAGAACATTCCCCCTCTTCTTTGCCACACAAAGGCGAGTGGGCGAGTCGAAGGTGGGGGGCAAGAAATCAGTGTGGCAAAACCACAGCCTAAACGCAATGGTAATTTGTAGAGGGACTCTCATGAATCGGTACTCGGGTCGGACTTTCTGAATGCACTGATACCTCAGCAACAAATGCTAATTTGTTCCTTAATTGGTTTAATTTACATTTACGACAATAACCATGCAATCTGCCGCAAAGCGTATAGCGGATATTAAATGCACGATCTGCCTGATTAATCCTTTCCCTGAGGAAATTTTTGCGTGAGTTGGATTTGGAAAAAAGAATAGTTTTTTATTTGTCAATTTGTGTGCTTGTACTTAGAAGGGATAGAAACTCTTTTTCCCCATTGGGTATTTAACGGGAGGTTTTTGGAGGGTTTTCCCTCCCGTCCATGGGCGAATGCCGGGCAGTCCTGTAATTAATATACAATGCTACCCTCCAACGCTGCCACCTGGCTAGAAAGCCAATTCACAGTGTGAAATATAAATAAATAAATAATAAATGTATGTAATATTATATTTTACTTTTTTATTATTTCGGTTCATTTTAACCTGTTTACGGTATATACACGTTGGGTAAAACGATAGAGATATTAATATGGAACGTAAATAAAAGAAAGCATTCTGGACAAGCTCAATACACGCAACTGAGATATATTTTTGATAGTAAAAATAATCAAAAAGTAAGAAAACGAATACGAGATCCTGAATACGAGTTACATCGACTGGATTTAAAGCAAACTCTTCTACGAGATATCTTGGATGCGTCAGGAAAGTGGTTAACTACCTGATTTGTTTGCCTTATAATATCTTGAAAAAGAGATTAAAGCTAGCTAACTCCTTGATAGACAACTGGGTTGAACGTTTTCCTTTGACGAAAGAGATCCTAGGTCCAAGCCAGAGCCCATACGAGTAAAATAACCTCAGCTGTCGAAGTATTCATCATATACTACTTACTGCTACTACCAAGAATCGCTTGGAATAGAACTAAAGGCAAGTGCAGTTTAACCTCTCAGGATAATTTGATTTTTAGTTTTACATCCAAATATTTGTTATGCGTGTTCGAACTCTTGTATTAACGTGAGTAAATTATATCAACATTTCATAATTATTACAATGTAATGATATGAACGTGCCATAAATTGATAGAAAATTGCCTTATCTCCAAGCGACTCAGTCATCCATTTGGTGAACGAATACTTTGAAAGAAAAAGAAGTTGGAACACGGGTGTTAATGAATTAGATGTTTAAAAACACTCCGTAAGCCGTTATACGGCAAGCGGAACTCGCGTTAAGACACAAACGGGAAGCTGCGGATTACCGATTTCTGAGAAGTCCCGACGATCATTTCAGAGACAAAGCCTCCATCCTCAGGAGGGATCCACAATGTAAGTGAACCAAAGTTCACTGGTTGGTGTTGGTTGGTTGGTGGTTGGTGAAAGTTGGTGTTCACATAAGGGGGTCTCCACAAAGTTCACTTCCTTTGTGGAAACCTCCTGATGATTGAGGCTTCGTATCTGAAACGATCATTGTGACTTGCCAGAAATCGGTAATCCGGAGCTTCCCGTCTTAACACGTGTTCCGCTTGCCGAAATACGGCTTACGAAGTGTTTTTAAACCCCTAACGAATAATTTATTTAAAAATCTCAATATTATGGATAGAAATGAATGCCTAATATATAAACCAAGGGTTTACTTACAAACTCGAGTCTGAAACAAATCTTTAATGAAACAACTAATTCGGTTTCATTTTGAACCTCATGGGACAGCGCTGACTTACATGTATACGCAGCATTTAAAGACAAGTGAAAGCTAAAATATCATACTCACCCATGCTTGTTCTTAACTCGAAAATGGAATGAGATTCTATTAATCATATTTTACCATCTGAAAACGCTTCTAAAACTTCTATAAAATTTCCGTATCAACAAAACCAACCTCAAGTTCTACATTCATATTTTCCTGCGCGCGGTTCCACTACTTCCGCCGGAAAGCTGCCCATATTTCTCTCCTCATTTTCCACAAAAGCGTCCGTTCTGAAGTTTCCCCATTATTTTAAGGATTGCTCTAGAGGGAGAAGCCCACTTAAGTAAATCCCTATGTTATAAGCATCAGTAGTGCTCTAAATAAATCAGATCTTCGCGATTCGTGTCTTCCTTCCTTTTCTAATTTTGTGCTCGTGCATTTAGTAGATGAATTGGAGCATACCTGTCTCATAAGATTGCTCAAAAATACCTCTGAGAATGATATATTAAGGCACTTTTAAATGTAGATATGTAAAATTGTATACGAATAAGTCACTGAGCTAAAAATAAGGGTAGAAATCTTGGATAATATCGCAGAATAATGCAGCGTCATTAGACCCGAAATAGTTATGGTTACTTATGCAGCCTTTGCAGGAATGCTACGGTATCACACAGTAAACGAAAACTGTATTTAGAATAAAGAAAATTACGATCTAAGTCCCATGCGTACGTTAAACGCAATGACTCAAGGAAATTTACGAAAACCAGTAGATTCTGCTTTCAGAGATAGTCTCTCGTTTGATCTAAAATTACAAGTATCTCGCTGATAAAAATTTTAATCGTTGAACAGATAGTGAAAATTACACATTCGTATTCCCATGAATAAATGAATTTTATTATATATAAAAGTTTTATTGATACAATTATTACTTTGCTGGAAATCCCAACATAGGAGACGTATAGTGTCTTTTCAAAGGAACAAAGTCATATCAATCTATTACGAACGTATTTCACGCCCTCAAACTAAATGCACTTAATGAAGAGTTACTGCGATGTATGGCCCTCAAAGATTAACATTTTGATGAATCTCATGCATAGATGCATACCAGACTGATAATAAGTGCCGCAATATTCATCAGCAAGATTCGCTTTAGAAATGCAAAGCTATTCGATAAATCGATACTAGAGGAAACTGTGGATGGTAAGTGAATTCAGATTCAGTGTATTTCTTGAAATAAAAGGGGATTCACAAAACTACTGAACATTTTCGATTAGTTCATTTACCGACATGTTTACAGAGTAAATCATTTGGGAATAACTCTTTGATGAGTTTCTATTATAAACTGAGTCTATGAACATAAATCACCATGAAGTTTAACTTCGATGGTTTCGGCCATTACTTGGTATATATGGCATAACTGAAGAAACACAATTAGTTGGACTAAGGATTTTAATTATGCTACACCAAAAGTGAATAAACACATATACTACCCAAGTACCGATGCATTGCATCATCATCAGGTGTGAAAACGTAAACCTTCAAATTACATATATTAAGTGGGGAAGAGGGGTGGGGGGGACTTTACAGTATTTACTCACCATGAAGTTTGTCAATACGTTGTTTAACTTGCTTTAGTCAAGCAGAACCGTTAAAAATCAGTATAGAAGTCAATCGTAGTGACTTATCTTAAAAAAATCCACATCAGGTTGCTCAATCATGAATGAGCTCGCTTACCAAAGTAGGCAGGTAAAATTGAGTAAGGAGTAAATCTAAGAAATTTCCCTAGGGAAAGATGACTAGCGATCTTACAGGAGGGATGATATAATTCCGAATGAGGTCAAGAGATTCAGGTGACGCCGTGCGAAAGAATTCGGCATTATCATAGAAGACGAATTTTGATTTTGAAGAGTAAGTATTCCAAAACAAAAGGAGTGGGTTCGAGTTACTATTACTTGACATTCCCCTATATTAGTCATGCCTGATTTTTTCCCATTCCCCTTCTTCCAAAACTCTTTGGTTCTCCGTTTTGCACATTAAACGGTCAAGAGCTTTCACTCGACCTCTAAAAACCAGTATCACTGTAAATAAATATGAATTAAGAGTCGGATTGGAACTTTAGGGTTTTATACAGATGAGTACAGGGTTAACCGCAGAAAATTCTTCAAGTATTTTCGGTACGTATAACATATAAAATCACCGTTTTACATTAGAAATATTTAGAAATAACAGAAAGAAGTACCTAGACCTAATTTTCGTGGGAGATAAACGCTAGGAACACAATGGGTCGTGACCAAGTAATCATAAATCAAAATTCATTCGTCCTAATTGCTTGTGTCCAAATTCATTTGATTCATTTCGTTCTAATTGCTTATGTCCAAATTACCCATTGTGGGTAGTAGGAAACGCCGATAATGGAGAGAGTTTTTGAGTGATGCAAAATGGAATTGAAAAGGTTTAAGGATCCTTATGTACGGTGTGAAGGGATCGATTGGAAGGGGAGAAGCAGTTTTAGATGAATTGAAGGAGATGAATTGATGAAGCTATGGCTGGGGAAGCACTGCTTTTCGTGGGAGGAGGAAGAAATATGAGATTGGAGAAGATATTTTAAAGAAAAAGCTCCAATAAAAAAGGTTAAGATGGAAAGTTAAGAGTTGAATGGAAGTTGGATCGAGGGTTGGAAGGGGTATTTATCGGGAAGACATTTGGAAAAGAAAAGGAAACGCTTGTGCGGATGGCTGGGGGAGATTTGTATAGAAGTGAACGTATATGAAAGATAAGGAGGTGGAGGCGAATGGCTTTTGAGGCGCGATGGAGATGAGGTCGATGAAACGGCGTGATAGATGATAAGAAAGCTATAAATATGGTAAAACGGCTAGAAGATGCAGACTGTGGCGCGGTTAGAGGAAAGACGGCTCTGGAAAAACATCCATGAAGAAACTGTGACAAGGGAAGCTTGACTTATGAAAATTCACCTTTTTCGTGCTCCCTACTTTAAAGTGGACTGTACTTTAAAGATGCTTCGACATACTATTTAGATTCATAGTAAAGAATGAAAAAGGATACTCTTTACAAAGAACCATTCATTAGATGCAGAATACACTAAAACTGATGGTGATCTCAATCAAAACAATCTATGAATATTCGCATACCTCGTATCCAATATTATTTTCTTTGTGCGTTGTTTATTCCTGTCAGGAGAAAACAAGAATTTCTCGCCTAATCCATGCCGGGATCGTAATTGTCCGCCATGAATAGCTAATTTTCGGTTCATGACTGAAACCTAAAATTGACTATTTCTATAATAAATAAGCTTTAAGGAAACATAAGGAAATTAGAATGCCTATATTACGGAATTTCCTCTTGTATCCGCAGTAAATTCTTTCTGACTGCCTGTGTACAACGGGTAGGAAATGATATCCACTTTACTACTCTAATATCTAGCCCCATTTCCGATACAGTACGCAATAAAACTTTACTAGCGACCCTATTAAAGGCTTTTGAAAGTACAATGCGATTACCTCTGGTTGTTTGCCCCTATCCAGACTTCCTCAATGTTCTGAGGGAACGCCTATCAAATAACCATCGCCTGGATAATTGCTCCTGAGACAGCGAAAAACATTCAATTTAGCGATTCCTACTCTTCAAAAATATTTCCTTATATATGCCCACAGTATTAGTTGTGCGCAGGAAATCCTTAGTAAGCTAATTGGTAAATGTTAATTCAGACCCAATAGTAAACATTGTTTCAATTTTGCAGTCGGTAGATAACTCTTAATTGGCTTAAGCCCAAAGAATATAACGCTTGAGTAGCAGCATAACTCTCTTCATCCTTCCATCCCTAACTACAAAGTTTCATGCCTGCTTATTCCATTTAGAATATTCTCATCTATTCGTTCACTATTTTGATCTTGTGATCCCTTTAGATTGATCAATTTTCTTTAACTTCCTTGAGCTATTACCATCTTTAGTTTTGCGCATGTTTTCTAAACCCTCATCCCAAGTAGGTTTTCCCCTGCTTGGGATTCTTCTTCTGAGTTATACTCGTGGGTTTTTCTATAACTACAACTTCTTTTAATGTTATCCTCCTTTATATCCTGCATTTTCATTGAGATCTATGACTCATCGTAAACATGGGTTATATTTAAGAGGGAGCTTTATTGTCCCAATTTCGCCCGCAATAAAGACGTTTCTATTCTATTCAAAAAATTGTACACATTTCTAAGAAACTCCGGCCCTCACAAGCGATAATAAACGAAATGAAAATTTTCTTTCTCCTTCACTCTGAGCCAACTATTATGAGATTACGTTCGCAAATATACATGAAAAATATAAAGATAAGATGTAGATTCCTTTACAATATAGAAAACTTGATCACATGAACATACTTGAGGTAAAGTTTTATTGCCTACACAAATGACAAACAAGAAACGCAATGTAAACGAAGCTCTCCAATCATACGAATGCGATGATAAATATACAATCAATGATTTCTTAACGTTTTTCACACGGGTGAGTTCTTGAAGTTATCTCGTATTTTCTGAAACGAGGAAGATATCTCGTAAACAAATATAAATCCGGTTTCGATCCGATTCAAAGAGGAGACTAACAAAAAATCTCGGCAGCAAAAGTTGACGAGAATGGAAAAATAATCCCGTTCAAGAAATATAGAACTAGTGGTGCTAAATATTCCGAGCTCAGCAAGAAAGGAACAGGATCTTAAAAGTGGGTTGTAAAGAGAATTAAGCAGCTGAAAATTAAGCATCCAATTACTGAGGCATGCGAGGAGTTTCATGCACATCAAAGAAATAAGGGATAATAGAATTAGGTGAACCTTAGGTAACCTTAGTTTTCACGATCTCTAACATCTACGGCAGTCAACTAACAAATTCAAACAAATGCTTTGACATATTCTGATATGTGCGGCGTATACCTTTAGGGCAATGGTTGCGTTTAGAGATATATTTTCGCGTTACTTAGACGAAGGCACTGCAATACTATGCTCTGGTATCTTTCTCTTTTTTACAAAGGTTTCCTAGAGTTAATTGGCCAAATATGGCAAAAATTTACTTTTAACTGCCACAAAAACATTAATAAATTGCAGAAAAAAGAACTAAAATAATATGATACTAATTTTCTATTAACTTTAATCTGAAATATATTTAATTATAAAGGAGAATATTAAGCTCATAGGCATGAATGTTTTCGCTGTTGCTTCTAGGCATAAAGTAAATAATTAAATTACGTCTTTATTTAGGCGGGATTGATACTTTAAAGTCTTTTCTTCTACTATCTCACCCAATTTCAATGTAAATTAGATCTGAATATTACACTTCGATAAATTATAATTTAATTTAAGAAGAGAATAGAAAAACTTACAGGTGGATTTAGAAAACGAAGTGAAGCTCAGGAAAGAGTAACCACAGCAGGAAAGAACTCTCAAAGAAAGGGTGTGAAAAATTTGAACAAGTCTACTGAGACCGATGACTAAAAGATGTCTGAACAGGTCTTCATCATGTCCTAGAAATAAAAATGGTACAAATTACAAAAACTGAATACGATATATGCTAAAAACGAACATGCATGAGGAATAAAGTACATTGCTGGTCAAATATCGAGTAAAACTCTATGAAAAGTCAAATAAATGTAAACCTACTGTATATAGCATCTGACAGCAACCATCTAGAAATCAGATGGCAGATTTAAAGCAATATGGACAAAAAATAATGAAATTTTTCATAGGAAAACGGTGAGGTAAGGGTGATTTTGCGAAAGATGGTGCGCACCCAGGAAAACATTTTTTCAAGTCCATTCTTCCTTGGGAAATTTTTCATGTCAGCGACACAGAATTAGGTCTGTGAGATAATTATAAAAAAATGCTTCACCAGAAAAACAGGTAACTAAAGAAAAAAGCAAATACATAAAACAACAATGGTTTCACAGCAAAGCTACATCGTTAGGTCAATGGTTCCTGGGAATTAGTACAATCACCTGGTGATAAATCGTTGCTGCATTTTTCTTGAAATCTCTCAAGGAGCACATTTCGTTACAAAAAGATTTACTTAACTTCAAAATTAATCGATATTTCAAGTGAAAATACCAGAGAAATTCCCAATTAAATGACAAATTTAAATTCTCTATTTAAATCATTTAATGATACATAATTTAGCTACGAATATATAAGAATCATTTACTACTTTAATATTAAGTAATCTCAAGTATAAAAAGAAGGAAAGGACAGTATATAAGTGTACAAAGACTAGTAGCCTAACGTTCTTCAGTGGTTTAGAGGTTACCATGTGGGCTTTGAATTATAATGCGGAGTATTTATCATTAACTATAGATGAATCTTGGACTTGAAAGTTCCGACCGCTTAAAAGACAACATGAGATGAAATTTTACCCAGAATTTCCAACTATTTGGAAAGAAGTGGTTCTTGGTAGAGAACTTAATATAACCCTTAAGAATTCTGCGAATTTTCCAGCTACTCAGGTCTTTCCATAGTAATAAATGCATTAAGTCTTCTCTTAATTATATAATCGATGCGGTCCGGCGTAATGTAATGGGAGACCATGACGCTGGCAGGATTAAATAAACTGAGTGTTTTTAAGACTGGTGATGCTTTCACGGTATCGGAATCGGTCCTTGATTGTATGGGTGAGTGTATATTTATACACTGTGAAGGAAATACGAGGTCAACTTATTCTTATCTGCATGTTTTCCTTATGATAATCTGTCTGAAGTTAAGAAAAGTGAGAATAATATGTAGTTCTATGAACAATCTCTGACCTCGATTCCGTGGTATGCTATCTCTAAGTTGTATTTAACTCGTTACATGACCCCGGCATCACGGTAACCCCTACGACGACAGTAACGTGCGGAATTGTAGCAAAAACATTTAACCCTCCTCGATGTATTTATCCTTTCTCATACATCCCTTCCCTTCAAAGTCTTGTATTTTCCTTTCATGAGCTTTACTTTCCATATTTTTTTTATCTCCCTTCCTTCTTAGCATTCCCTCTTTCCTCCACTTCCATACTTATTTCCGCCTTTATTTGGATACCTTTATCGTCTCCTCCCAAGCCGATCTCTTAAAATTTGCATTTAGCCCTCAATCTTATGCTATCGGCTACTACGTTTTATTCCTCATCTTTTCTGCTCAGAGTTATGAAAAGGTGCCGTTAATTCCTCCCATGCATTGTATCAGAGAATACTCTCGTTTCTATTCCTATTCTTTACCATAATTTACATTCACATTTGGTGATATTTCACGTATAATTTTACTTGCTAATTTCTATAGTATGTTTTAAACTTAGCTGAACTGATAATCCTTTCCCTATTATTTTAATTTTTTCAACTCTAAGCTGTGGGGTTCCGTTTTAAACAATTCGGCTATTAGTGGATGTAGATTGTACTTTAGGGGCATTTTCTGGTAACCTGTATTTTCTATGAATACTTTCTGCTAAGCATTACTTAGGTTTTTGGATCCAGTAACACTTCTGACATTTTAAAATCTAAGTCTAATGAAAATAGTTTCTCGATTTTTCTCTCAAGGTTCTTAAGCACTGACGAAGAGTTAAATGGAATAAGAGACTAGCTAGTCTCAATTTCGCCGAAATAAAGACGTTATTAATGAATAACTCACTTATTTTTGTTTCACAATAAAAATCACTCTGCATACATTTCGTGGAAGAAATAGGATAACGAATAGAGGTAGACTTTATCCGATGAGGTAATTATTTTGGAGGGATTAGGACTAAATGTCTACAGTTGCATCGAACACATAAATTAATATGATATTTTTTCATTCAGTCCATTTGCTAATGTGAAATGTGAAATTTGAGGTGCGGCGAGTATTCTATACAAATGATGCATCGCTATCTTAACTCTACTTGATTATTTCCCTATCTCTAGCTAATTCCGGATTTTTAGTCTCTGCTTTAAGGCTTTTTCTCGAATAAATCCTCAATTTTGACCCTGAAAATGAGGAATAATAAGGAATATGGGTCATAGCTCAGCTGAGTAAGTAACTTTTGTTTTAAACTTATTCCAGCTTTTAACAGAACTTTGCAATTTGAATCTCTCAACATCTACGTATTCTCCGGAGCGTGGCCGCCAACTCTAAAACGTTTATTTTCTCCATAAATGAATTCACATTTAGAAAATTGATTCACCTTTTCAAGCTAATAAGTCTAGCAATTGCTCTCCCAGAATGATTATTCATTACGCTGAAAGAAGCTTGAGAAGTAAAATAAGATGACCTGAAATACTAAAATAATGAAATTACAGTACTCGAATGCTTCTTAATGGTCGATGAGAGAAACGTGCTTCCGTCTCGATTTTCAGGATATGCAATTCGGAGGCTTCCTTCAATACTCGACTCTGTTTCGATAGGATTTTCATAAAAAATTTAATTTAGGAGTCAATCTTGGATAATTACTCAAGCGGTACGTAAATGTTGCAAAATTTGAGTCTACAATAAAATATTTTTATAATATCGTAAAAGTCTCTAGACCTTCAATTTTGGCCAGTATCTGGTATCTTCTGCGAAATATTTTCTTTTCAATTAAGGTATGATTATCCGAGTAATTAAGACACGACAATGATTAGGACGTGCTGTGCCCAGAGTAGGACTTTGATGGTTTCATACCGGAACTTTAGGGCGTCTTGGGCAAAAAATTCAAAACATAACCAGGAAAAATACATGCCCCACTCCTTTTCATAGTTAGGCGTGTTGAAATATTTATATTGTAATGGTTACTCTCAATAAATACCTGAATGCCTGATCTTCTAGAGTCTATTAGCGACATGCTTTATATAAAAAATTACATTTTCAGCAAACTATGCTTAGGTTGAACTTCCGTCTCTATTTTACGAATATTTGAACTTTAAAGTCCCACATAAACTCGTTTACCTTAGTAGAACTTAAAACACAGTCAATGATGAAAAATGCCTCAATACTGTAGCTTCAATATTTCCATCGTTGCGTTTCTCATTTCATTTCCAATGAAAAACAAAGCCACGCTATGGGATAAAACGAAGCTGGATTCTTTCAATCGATTGTTCTTTTCAATTATCAGTAGCTTCTGGCAAAATATTTCTACGAATGAAAGCCACAATACAAAAATATAACAGACGAAAATAAATGAGAATGTATTATATAAACAAAAATTTAAATAGAATTCAGCCTGCTAGAGCACCACCTTACAGACATTCAAGTCCAATTACAGTGACGCACATCAATCTCTTTTATTAGGAAAAACTGCCTTGGTCGATTAATCAATGGTGATAGTTACTCAGATAGAATGACTTAAACCAAGAATTATTGGCGTCGGAATTTCCTAAAGAATATTTTGCAATACACCGAGGTATTTGATTCATTCGGGGATAAATTAGAAAATAAAACTCAGGACACAAAGTACTCATATCCCAAAATATTCAATTTTAAATAGAAGCGTAGCGGAGTGAAGTGAGTTATCTGAATCGCTATTTAAATCTTCTTCTAAAAACATAATGTTTTGAGAGGGAATAAAGATACCTAATGTAGCTTTGCATAATTCGTATCTTCTAAATAGTTGTGGTTAATTTTAAAGACGAAATGTGAGGAGAGTAGTGGTCTGCGAGGTAGAATTATGCACGAAAGGGGGCTGCGTTTGTCTCGGGACCACCACGGCAAACTTTAACACCTGTCAGGAACCTCGAAAAATCTTGCATGTTCTTATGATGACGTTATTGATAAGGCTAGTTATGTTTCGGATTAGATATTGCGATGACTGATTATGGTATTTATACAATTTATTCTGCTGTACTGTTGTAGTAATAGTATTGTTAAAAGAGCTTCGACAGCTTAGGTCATTTCGCACGTAATCCCGCACCCCGAATAATACCCCGAACCTCTGTCACTAAATTCGAACGAGTTGCTTACTTGGCTATCGGAAGCCATTACTGTACTCTTGTTATAATAGATATTTTATTGTATTTTTTTAAACGCTGCTGCCAGATTTGGTATAACTACGGTGGTAAACTTGTAATAAATAATAAATTCTGGAAGTAGCGTAGAGAACAACATTTAAATCCTATTTATAATCAACCTCCAAAACCTACGAAACTAATCCCACGCATTTTTGCTCACAAAGTCGTTGAATTAAAATCGAATTCAATGATTTGTGTGATAGGTCATCGAATCCTCGTTTTAATGTGTCTCTTTAAAGTAAATATTTAGTATTTATGTGCACTTAATGCTGAATTTAAAGCTAAAAAATATAGCCTGATTATAAAAGATCCAATCATGGCCATTTATTAGATTTCTATGGAGTTAAGTACATAATAGGCTAAAGTATTAAGTTTTCAATTTTCCACGTGTCAGTTAATGCAATAGAGTAAAACTTAAATGTAGGCATACTCTGAATCCTCCATGAATTCCGCAACTACATCGGTTAAATGTAGAATTTAAGGAGTAATCAGAGTTCGATATCGGCTCTATGTTTTTAGTTGGCTTGGATTAGTAAAAAATAGTAGTATTCTGTAAACGGAGCTGTCTTAAAATATGTTAAAACTAAGTAAAGTAAAACTTTAATCTCAGATTCTTCATTGTCGTTATTGATTCTTTTACAGATGAAAACAAAGCTGCCAAAGTAAAGTAATGTTCATGTTTCCTTGCGCAACTTTCATTTCATTCTTCATTATTTATGAAAAGGGAATGACAAAATATGTTAAATTTATGATGTGAGAAAGTGTCTTCTCTACATCTCGCTGTAACGCGTCTCACTCCCTTAGCAGAGGAGAAACAGGAAGCCTGGCGTGAAAATCGCTAGAATCCTAAATCCAAAGTAAACACGAAAATTGAAATTTTCAACACTCTCACATCGAACATTCATGCATTCAGGCGATAGTAATTTCCGGAGAAGCTCCAGCTTCCTCAAGGGCAGGCGGACTTCACAAGAAGAAAAGAACCCTGGCTTGAGCGCGTCTCTAACATTCGCTTACCGCAAGCTCGGGAAAGGAAACAATGTCACAGATAAGACTCGCAAGGTCTCGAAGAGTGATTAGAATTTCAAAGAAACCGAGATAATAAAAAAAACGAGTACAGTATCACCTTATGACCTGTTCTTCCTTGATGAACAACGTTCGAAACCTAGGTCGCGTTTTTCGTGTTATTGAAGTGAAGTAAGAATTTTTTCCGCGGTTATATTTTTCATCCGTCCGAAGTATTTCATTAGCATACAATATCATTGCTACATTATATACATAAACAGTAACAGAACATGATTATTAGTTGTCAATAAAAGTCGAACATAAAAGAAATTTAAATTTAGTGCATAGTATGAGCATAGGATTCACAGTTGAATGCGTTCGTGATATTAGTACAATTGAATAAAATATAAAATTACAAAGAAGGTCGTCATTTTCTTAATTATTAGGAGATAAACTATTATGTATAGGAAATGAACAAAGAAAGCCAAACAAGAAAGGGGAGAATGGAAGATAAAATAAGAAGTATATGAAAAAGTACATAAGAAGTATTCTCTCAATTTCAGTAGAGAGCATGGGCAGAAGTAGAAAATACAATACATAACAAGTTTTCTTTCCACTTGGAATCGAAAGTTCAATGGATTGTATCGCAAAAAGTGGCAAAAGAGGCAAAGAGGCTAAAAGTTTCAGAGAATCATTCCAAAAAATGACCAGCGGTTTTCTGTGATTGAAAGTTACCAACGTATACCTAAACCAGCTGATGGACGATTTTCGTGTTCTTAATATTTTTCATTGCATCTTCTGTGGCATTTAATGACAGCAATAAAATACTTATTCTAGAGAATTTCTCCGGTTATCGGCCGGATAGTCGTACAGGAAACCAATGTTTCGCACCGCGAAGTCCCAATGATTGGCTTGCTACATTCAACCCTAAAGATGCCGATTCGGGGATTAGAACGTCGGTTTCCTTAGAAGTTAATCGGCTGATGCCCCAAAAAGAGAGTATTTTCTATAGTATATTATCCGGATTAAGTACATTCTTACAACTTATTGTTCCACATTATGCACGATGTATCCGATGCTCGAATTTTACAGCGATGGAAATTAGATTATAATTTCGGAAGTTCGTGAATATTTATCCATCCATCTTTTAAGTCTTCCAGAACAGAATTTGGCCATTTTTCTGCGTTATTACATTCAAAAGCCTTGATATGTAACCTAATTATCCTTAACGAGGGTTCTTTGTGTAGATGTTATGAGCCATAAAATCTCTAGAGACGGAGATGGCTTCGATAAATTTCCAAAAACCAGGTCATCTACCCGATGAAGCTTTCCAAAATGATTGCATTTAAACCAATCATAACAACGTCTTCTTCCTATTTCCTAGCTTACACGGAGAGAAAACCATTGACCGGTTATTGTAGGCAGGATGGAGGAAGTCAGATTCAGGTACTGTAAATATACGTTGTACTCGAATGATGTGCAGGTCTTCAGATTCCATTCAAAAGTGAGCTATGTAGTACAATATATACTTCGTGCTTCTTTAACAAATATCACATACGTAAGTTATCACCATTGTAAATCTAATCCAAGTGCCATTCGAGGACGGGAAGATTTCCAGTTGACGGCAAAATTCATTCCATATGTCGATGGCGGCGATTTGGAACTTTTGGAACGACAAACAGTGCCTCTTATCAAGAAACCAAACTAATGCAACGTTATAAAGCTTTAAATAGTCTTTGCCCGTTCGTTTTCCGATGGGAAAGTGAATTGTGTGGCACAATTATTATATTAGAGTGTTCTAAAGTTGTACACACCACTAGTTGACATTCTAGGATATTTGTACAACGAATAATTTCGGGCTGCAACAACCATTACTTATGATCACGAATAGCTTTGTTTAGAGCTGTAATCAACTCGAGCGCCTTTCTGCAATTATTAGTATTGTAAAGTACTTTCTGTCGTTTATTAGCGACTCTCAAGTGGACAAAATTCTCAAAATAAAAGTCGACCAGATTCATGTTCATCGTTCATATATACTCACAAAATCTCCAATGTCACGATGAATACAATGTGTTACAATCTCTATGGAGGCTAAGATACTTTAAACATCAACAGACATGGAGCTTCATTCAAGTTTGCTGCTGGCTTCTCGTGAAGCAGCCATTTGATCTTTCGAAACTTTACCGTGCCTCCACGGCAAAGAAGATGGATATCTTAGAGATAATTGAAATTACTTCAGCGTCAGTGACCTTAGCAATGTGATCAACCATTCTAGGACCCTTTTCTTCCCCTCCTAATTGAGCATTTGGCCCATGAATATACCAATGCACATAATTACAGAAAAGTATGCTTATAAGGGTCATAAAATAATGAATAATAGGAAATAATAGGTAATTATTTACATATAACATACAAATAAAATACTAAAAATAATTAATAAACATATATATGATTAATAAATAAATTAAATAATAAATGCACAATTATAATTGTGAAATTATAAGTCAGACATAAAAATGTAAAAAAATTGATAAACTTGGAATGGAACTAAGTACATTGGCATGTATATATATTAAAAAATCAATATTTGGACATGACTAACAGGGTAATGAATGCCATCATCAACAACTGACCACCATTTTAATTACTTAAATACGCAGAACGAATAAAAAATTTGCTACAATGCTTCGGGGTTTATCAAACGATACATTTTGTCCTATCATTGTTATTCAAACATCATTTTTCTGTATCGTCTTTTATAGTCATACAAGCCTATTGATATGGTCCCAAATTAAAAGACGCAGTATTTGGCTAGAAGGACAGGCATATTTTATCATTTAGCGCCAAACTTTAGAATTCTCTGGCTCGTGCTTCTCCCTCCTCCACTTCTGTTTTCAGTAACAAAAAATCACGTTTCCTTCGTTCACTTTTGCTATAATAGAATTTCAAAAGGATGCGCTGAATGTAATTCCCTATTTTTAAAGTCCCTTTCCCCCTAATGCTAATATTCCATTCTTTTTTCAGCTTCATATACTTATAAACAAGCCAGTTTCTCCTGTTGTTACATTTGGGAGCGATAAAAAATTAAGTGACAAAGTTTTAATTGGCAAAGTTATATGTCACAAAATAGTATGAAGCTGTCGAAGTTCGTTTAAAAATAAATCTACGAGGGAACGGTACTAATAATTTTGACTTTGTCTAAAGCAGATTTTAATTACATCTGCGTTATTGCAATGCGATATTCCTCGTTCACGTTAAGTATTCCGAATACAGTTTGTAAGAGGAGGACATATGAAAGATATTTACCCCCACCATGCATCATTCTGTGAATGCTCTTTTACGCATGGCTTCCCTCTCAGCAAGCGCTGCCTCCGTATTTTCTGAGATGGACTAGGCGCAACTGCGCTGTGGGCAACTGAGTTTCAACCAAGTTAGCGGGAATGAATATTTTTAGGCAAACATCGAGTAGAGGTGCACCAAAGTACGAAAACATGTAGAAATATAGTGCGCAAAGTTGTATCATTTCGGAAACAAAGTAATATCTAACAATTTGGAAACTCTAGGCCACAAATTAGATCATAACTGTCACCTCTCAATCGGTAATTAGCTTTCCATTCTATCGTTAATTAGCTTTCCATTCTATCGTTAATTAGCTTTAACGTAAAGAAATTGAGGATAAAATATCCATTATATTTTTGTCCCCAGCCTTTCATTTGACTCCGTCATTTTGGCACAATCGCATTTATCTTGAATTAGGCTCGCTGAGTATTTATTGCAAATTTACTTAGAAAAAGTAATAAACACATATTATCAAAGCTTTAGACATCTAAGAGAAGACGGGGATAGGGTTCTCAGCAGAGTATTTTAATGAATGCTTTACCCTTCCAAGATTGAAAACGGATGCTGCTTGATAGGAGAGATTGTAGGGATGAAATGAGGAATAAATTCACCAATACAGAACTACTTATCGACTGGAAGAATATGAAATTCCGCAAGAAACACCATCTTCATTCCATTTATGCACCTTGATGATTAATCCTCAAATCTAATACAACTCCGAGTGTTTTCTCGTAGTAAAGATATTTGAAATTCCGCAATTTCATCAAAAACCTAACGTTATGTCGTCTCTTAAAAAACCTATTGTTACAACTCCAAAACAAGGGAAAGATAAAATGTTTAAAAAAGAGAATAATCTCAGCTTTAATTATTATTTTATGGTTATTTTTAGCTATTTTAGAGAATGGTGTATTACTTTTGCAAAGATGAAATTTCAAGAAGGATTTAACGACGTTGCATTACAAAATAACCTCCTTTTCGAACTATGTTTACATCCTACTAAACTTCAACACTAAATGATATACAGCCTTTCTGTAGTATATAGTAATGCTTGATAACTACACGGTGAATTGTTATTGATTTATATTTTTATTACTCGTAGCATTTTAAACTAAACAGGGACGTGAAAAATAGAATTTGTATAATATTATACAATTCACAAAACAGTATCCATAACCAGTATCTGTTCTTAATTTTTAGGACTTATTAGCAATATCAATAACGTAATTAACTTTTATTAGAAATATCAATAAGGTAATTAACTTTTTACTACTGTATCTGATAAACGATTTTGTTTCAGCTAATGTTTAATTATTGCAACATGTCGGCGTTACAAAATTTTCTTGTATACCCAAATTGAAATATGTAAACACCGTCTAACTTCTTTGGCCAAAAGAAGATGCTGTAACGTTAAAACAGGTTACTGTGAATCAATTCTTTCGGATATTAATTTGTAAAATTATTCTTCAAAATTATACACCAAATTTAACGCATGGGTATCCAAAATACTCATCATTATCAAAACTTCAATATACCTAATCATTACGTAAGAATGCCTACATAAATCATCGCTTGTACCTAGTGAATATCCCTTCCGATTAGAAATCACAGTTCAGGCTGCGATAGAGCAATCTATCCATGTTCAATTTATAATTTCCGAGTGCCATCGTTAGTTGATCGAATTATTACACAAATGAGCCTCCTTCAGCTTTCGGATGAATTGGAGAACTTTTCGCTCTCCTGCGGAAATTCTCGCGAAATAATTGGTCGTAAAATTTACATCTTTAACAATGCGTACAAGCCATTACTCATTCCCAGGCACCCGCAGAACTTCGTAAATATTCAGACAGAGCTGTTCTTCCGCTATCTGATGCATGTGTGAGTGGGGAGGAAGGCAATGGCGAAGTTACGCTTTGATAACACAGATAAAAATGAAACAGATGCGGATGACGAAGCGCAGGAACGATGTAAGACTGAAAAATTATTCAAACCGAAGAGCACTTAAATTTCTGAGTTCCCAACGGTATTTGAATTCAGTTATAGAAAAAAAGGCGAACTTTTTTTACGTAGACCAGAGAAAGCTATTCGGATGAAATCGAGTGGTGTTGCATCTCCGTGATAATTTATGCGATGCGGAAAAGAAAAATGCTCCTGAGCTGCCTTTTCAGCAGTCTCGGTTAAGCTTGGAACGGGAGAGTACGTTATTATTCCCGATTCAAATTCTCGAACACTCCAGTAAAAATAGCTCGACCTCATGTTCCAGACACGCCACCGTTCATTAGGTCACAGCTGAAGAAACGCAATCGGTAAGTGTATCTTTACATTCATTACCTTTCATGATATTCCATGGTATTTTTTCCCTCTACATCTATGAATGTAACGTCCATATCTTATATGTGAAAGTTGGGCTATACATCAACTCTTTGGTATTGGAGATCTGTACTTTCCGTGATTGTGGCGTGTTTAAGCTAGGAGATTGTACCATGCTTAATGTTTGTTCTAGTTTTCACTCCTGTTAAATTGAAATGCCAAACTTCGCTCCATTTTTCGGATCAAGAATAAATGCAATAAAACTTTTGGAACGTTTTAATTATGCTTAACTTTTTAATAATACTAAAATGAATAATTTGTAGGATAAACAATGCTATGTTATGGAAACAAAGTATTAGGACAGTTACTATTAAACAATTGCTAATTTTGGCGTAATATATAACTTTTATTATTTTTATGATTTTACTCTTTCAGCGAGTTTAGACCAAAATAGCCTTTCTCCGACCTAACCTCTGGAGATATTTTATGAAAATAATATTACATTAATAAGCAAAAATAATTTACTACAATTAATTTAAATCTACGAAACGAAGCGATATTAATCTCAAATTGGAAAGGAATAAATGACAGTTTTTGGTTTTTGGTGGGATAAATGAGTAAAAGTTGTTTTCCGTGAGTAGTTTTAACGATTTTCCTGCATGCTTCTTTGTTTTTTTTTTGATAGAGTGGGATGTCGGTTTTGAAATGATTTGGTCGAGGAAGGAGATTTTAACCCAATTTCCAAATAAAGACGGAAAAGTCAATTTGCCAATTAGGGTAAAATCATTTAAAAGAAAATTCCCCACAAAGCTACTAGTTTCCGCAGTGAATTAGCTTCGGTGCTAGGCATAATTTGTGCATGTACAGAAAGCTAAAGCTGCCTGCGCTGCAGGATGGGGATAAAGAATTCGAAAAAAGATCAACTATCAATTTTCAACAATTTTGCATCAAACGTTTTTCAGCGTCAATACAAACTAATTGAGCAAGAAATTGTCATCGCGCTTCGAAGGGTGCAATAGTAATATTTTCCCAAAATAAGACTGACGATGTGGATATTAAACCAATTTAGACATTCCTCACAGTCAAAACAACAACCCTTTTTGTACTCATTCTACTAATTTCGAATTCTAAACTCTGACTTGACAATAACGTTCAATTTTTTGTACATACGTACTGGAAACAGAAGGTGGTTGTTCGGATAGAGCATAGTTACAGCAATTTCCAGCAAATCAAAAGCATTTTCAATTATGAGATACCTCATTTCAATTGCAGGCCGGAGGCTTTATAGGATTTCATTTGAGATAATGGAACAAACTACTGCGGCAACTCAATGTCAATTACGATAATTTGTCTTTTACGACTAAATTGAACGCTCACGCATTTTTCCCCCGAGCAAAGCTTTACTCATCTCATATATGCCCCGCATCATAACTTGAAAGTTAAATTTTCCCGAAAAAAGAAAAATCTGATCGATAAAAAAGGCCGCGTCTCCAAGTCAATAACTTTTTATTATTCATTTGAATGAAAGAATGTATAGTCTCCTTCCATTCGCGATGATTTTATTACCTGAAAGACTTCTGCAAATCGATCGCATTCGAAGATGAGATTTTAGATTACCTAATTTTCTCACTCGCAGCAAAATCAAAACAAGACGATGAAAGTCCGCGTCTCAGATATTTCTAGCGAGAATGAAATAGAAATTATTGATTATCGGAGACTTTCCGGATATTTCAGTCTGCATTCTCAGCAGTAGGAAGAAATGTCACCAGTGTTAGAATGTTTGAAGTGAATAAATTATGATCCGCTTTGGATTGGGAATTGAGCGTCGCAATTTATTAGACGATTCATTTAATCTGAGGGTACATTTAAAGATGCACTTAAGCGTGACACGCATTTTCACGCGAAGATAATCTGTGACAAATGAAACCATACTAGACAAGGAGAGAATTTCGCAGAGGGCTTTGAATATTCAAGAAATTTATATCGAGGAATAGGAGTTGATGAAATCTGTGCGCGTAAGGTTGGGTAGACACTTTGGAAGAATTCATTCATGGATAGCACGAAAGGAAATGTTACTTTCTATCTTTCAGCTAGATTCAATCTCATTCGTTCGCTATTTCTGCCAGATCAAAGGAGATACGGAGGTGACATATTGGAAATGAATTTTGTTTTTGAAACATTTATATACGATTGAAAGTAGTATGATTCCTAGTAAGCTGGTGACGTGTGATAAAAATAGCATATACCATGGGCTTTCCCAAATATCCGATTGGGAGGGATCTTTTAATGCACCATTCTCTTTCCTCTATTGCCTTTCCTTGATAATATATGGTAATTTGAGTTGATCATGGCGAGATAAAGCAAAAATGATTATGCCAGTCATGTTAAAAGATTGAAGATCTGTCTACAGCATATACTCTTTAAAACGCTTCGTAAAATTCATTTCCGTACTGTCGTAAGACATCTGTCGGTTCTTTAAAAACTCTCGGTTATCTTCCAAGTTCTGCAAATCTAATACATCTAGTTGCTCGTGAAAGAAAATACACGAATCCAATTTAAGAAAAGCAAATCGTATTTGAGATTTGAAAGAAGTGCAGATATTTGAAATAAGAAAATCTAATTTCCATATACGTGAAATAGCTGAGAATCGTGGATAAATTATTGTGATGGATTTTCATTTATATTATCATTCCTCAAAGACATGTGGGTAGACCACGAATGCGAGGAAGTTAGTACAAATGTATGTACGTATGTAAAAAAGTAGCTTGTTTGCATAAAAAGATGTACCTGTTCTGGTGTAGTGTTTTTGATATTTTTGCATTTCTCTAAAGTACTACATTAAGGTAATCGCTGCCTTTTTCTGCTTAGCCTTCAATCTTCAATCTTCACACTCCTCCGTTCCATTTCTTCCAAATTCTTTTCTCCTCGTATCCCTTCATTTGAATTTTTTCCGTTCCCTCTGAACTCCTTGGGTAACATCCATTTTGTTCCATTTTGTTAATTTGGTCGTTCACCATAATTTTTACTTGAAATATGTTGTATTCTTCACGTCACACCTAACCATGTATACCATCTACATATTTCACAGCCAAGGAAGTAAAATCTCATCTCAAGCTCAAGTAAAAACTCATTCAAACATAGATGGCTCTCAAATTTCTTCTTCTCCCCATTTATATTTTTGACCTCAGCTTATAAGTACGGTAAAATATGATTTTAGATAAATCAGACATCAACATAAAGTTCATCTTTGCGCTATTAAAATCCTCCAGCTTGAGTGTAAAGTCATGACATTGAGGGCTTCTTGAACATTTATCCCAATAAGCTGTTAGGAGCTTCAGTGAGGGAAAATGGCGTCTAGTTAGGATGAGGAGTGAAAAAGTTTCTCGTCTTTGAAACTAATATGAAAAAAGGAAAACATCCACATAAGTGTAGCATAAAACCCAGCCGAAACTTCATAGCATTCAACAAGAAATTAACGCGATTAATTGCAACACTCCTACCACAATAGCTAGTTGTCACAGCCATGCGTAAAACTGACCGAGATAATATTAAATGAAAGAGATAGTTTTCTCTGTCCTCTTAGACTAATGAAAACACATTCAACAGTAACTAAAATCAGCATTCAGCACTCATTGTCTCATAACGCATATAAACGTTTTCAAGAACACAGTAACTAAAATCCGATATCCATAATAATTGAATTATTTCTATCGCTGCATGAGCTTGTAGCATATTCGTTAAAATTTGGAGGAATGAATTTCGACCTAATTCATATTTGAAGAGCAATAATACCCGTCTAACACAACTGCTTGCCTGAGACTCCTCTAAGATAATGAGAACCTCTGTATCGGAACCAAAAGTTTGTAATTCCTAAATTAATCGGGCCCAACCCGCAGATATCTGGACGGAAGTTGCGGATGAGGTCCTATAAATTGAAGCATTTTGCGGGGGCAGTTGGGGACAAGTCGGCTAAGCCTAACGTCCATAACGTGAATAACCTCTACGGAAAGCTAAAACTCATCATTACAAGGCTTTAAAATGAATTTAAAGAAACCAATCCGAAACCGTGCACTTCTTGCTAACTGGAAAATGAAGACGTTTGCCAATTCAGGCTTCAGCTAATATCTCGAGTCAGTATTCTATTTTACTACCTTGTAGTTAGTCCTATCCGATTGGCCTCCCCTATGACGCGCGAATATCACGTCTTAAATCTCCCTTGATCAAAAGAGCCTATCCGTGCCCTCTCTTCAACAGTGAATAGTCCTCATAAGGACCTCGGAAACTTTCCAACGTTATTCAAGTTACTGCCGCAAAAGCTAAAAATACTCAACCTTCGTGAAATCCGACAAACACTCTCTCAAAATACGCGTGAGAGGTTTGATTTCAGCAAATTATATCTGGAAACGACATACTCTATAATTATATTGAGTAATAGAAACACCCACTTCCAGGGCGACAGATCTTAAATTAAACATAAAATTGGACAAACACTATCAAAATACTCGTGAGAGGTTTGATTTCAGGAAGGTGTATCTGGTAAAGACATGATTTATAGCTACCTACATGAACAGTAACGCCCACTTCAAGTACGAAAGAACTTACGTTTGATTATAATATTATAATTTTAATATTTTATATTTATATTTGATTTTTATCATCATAGGAAATTGATAAGTATTTTTTATGTAAGATAAAAATTTTTTGCATAGTAGATTATTACTTTTCGAAAAGTTTATCACTACAAATCTCATCGACGAGATAACTGATATTGTTATACCAGTTAGCAACATGCGCGAGCTCCGAGAAAAAACTAGGAAGCGATTGTCAGGACGGCTAGTTACTTCTAGTAGTTTTTCCCTCGTAGTATTAGATAACCTAATACCAGTTAGGGTGTGATAGGATTATCGGTGTTTTTATACCCCCTGCCACGCACCATTGACACCTTGGGAGGTTAAAATGTAAATAAAAATTACTACATAAATTTCTAAAGAAAATACGAATAGATATGAAAGAATGAATACCCTGTGCATTGAAGTAAATAAAATGAAAAAAATATAGTTTTCCTGCATTTGATTTTGTACGAACCAGAATTTGTCTTGGAAGTTTTGTGAGAAATTGAATCTAAAAACCGCGTTGGAGGTTACGGCGGCGGATTGTTTAAAACATAAAGTTTTACAGAAGTTTCATGATTTCGTACCAGAAGTAATTTTCAATAAAATTCGCAGTCATGGACGAGGTCTTCTGGAAATCCATCATGTAGAATGAGAAGAGGCGTTGTACTTTTTCCACAACGATTTTGTCAATGAAAAAACACGACCAGGTTTCGACGAATGTTTGGAATAAATGAACATCGGATGAATGACGACGGTCACTCGTCGAAATCTGCTCGTCTTATTTCAATAAAGAAATCGTTGTGGAAAATGTACAATGCCTCTGTTTATTCTACATAAAATTAACTTTCCATGGCATAAATAATATTTTATTCAGGTTTAACCTTTTTGTACTTATCTCCGTGTCTTAGAACCATCCATATTTTCTAATTTAATTCTGTAAAATTAAATAAAGCCTATGTGGGACGCACTTCGCGGGTATTTTATGGACGCTATTATGAACTTTCCGAATTCGATTTCGACGTAGATTTATAGTGGAGACCGTAGTAAAACTTTTCTCGTGTTACAAAGGTGAGGTACACGAAATTTTGTAGTGATAAATAGAATAATATAATGGCAAAGGTGCATTTACGTAAATTAATGGGCAGACAGACAAACTTCGAAAATTACAAAATTAATTTGACAATATGTTTCTTCCAAAATCTAGACACAATTTAATTTTAAAACATTGTATAAGATATCAATCAATGTTTTACAATGATTATTTAATCGTGTTATTTTATCTAACAAGTCAAAAATTGCCACTGGACTAAATGTTACGCTCAGATCTTTAATTTTGGGAATTGTTGGATAAATCGAATACATTCTCAATGGCATTAAAGAAAATGAACCATACGCCATCTAAGTACTCAATATTAAGGTAAAGACATACAAATCCAGAAACTAGTAAGGGTTTGAAGATCAAGTTAATACACAATAAACAAAATTGAGAACCTCCTCCTGAAAGAGGTAGCCGATGGTGATTGAAATATTTGTTATAGGGAGTGAGGAGCCAAGAAGACAGAGTTTGAGAGAAATTAGTATCGTTTCATTGGAAAATAAAATGGCGTGCGTATTTATATATAAGAAATTAGGCAGGTGAGGGAAAAATAAAATTTGCGATGGATATGAATATTACTTAATGGAGAAGCATTTTGCATCCGCGACGAGAAATATTTTAATTTTTCGATGCCTCCAAAATCTTAAATTGATTGGACAATAAGAGTTAGAAACGTAAGAAATAACAATGAATCGACACATATAAACATTTCATGGATAGAGAAGAGACAGTTCCCTGAGACTCGAAACTACGACCTCGTTGTTGTTAGGCTAACCATTCCGCTACAATAAAAAAGGTAACATAATCTGTTTACTTTTCAAGGAAAAGAAATTGATATATCTTTTTCGAAGTTACACTGAGAAGTGGTATGTTTTTATATACGGAATGGTCACATTCTGTTCTGTATTGCATCCGTCTCTCTTTTGTAGCCTCGAGATTTTCTTCGAGGATGGCATTCCTTTCCACGGCTTACTCTCACGGCCTTTTCCACGGTGCAAGGAAGAGGCGAAAACACAATTTGAGCTCCATATATTTGAAGCCGTGGGATGGGGAGGTCAAAAGAAGGGTTTTTGGATGGTTGGATTTATTTCTTATTTTGAGCTCTGCTCGCTTTCCTTCCAATCCCTAACCTTTTAACCCTTACATATAGGATTCACCTCTGTGCATCGATTCTCATCGCCATGAGCGAAACTAAATCGAACCCTCGGAATTCACCAAGGCCTGTGATTAAATATAGCGCGTACCGATATTCGACGCGCTTGATTGCAAAGTGATCGATTGCGCATATATCGCAAAAAGGACAACACCGAATCCGATTGCCTAAGGAGAAAATTTTCGTCTCTTCTACTACCTCGATCATCGGGAATAAATGTTATCCTTGCTTGACTTTAATGCTCTATGATTAAGTAATATCTCTTCAAATGGAGGCTCAAGCACCGATTATTTTTGGATTGCAAGGCGGAAGTGACATATTTCACCGTAAATTTTGGAAAAATTCAAAATTTATATCATAGTCGCGGAATGAAGTCTTAGAACTTTTCCACGTAATATTCTACTAATACTAGCTCTTATTACTCCGTGATGTCTTCTCACGTCATGTCATTTTATAGCCCACAGGTGCCCGTACGTATGGTTCTATAATAAACTTAAAATGAGAATAAAATTGTATGTAAATGAAAATTATACTTTTCATACATGAACTAAATTAAGGGTTTATCAAAAAACCGAATTGATTGATGCTAATTTTAATAGCGCCGAAATTTAAAAGTAATATAGAAACAAAAACATTTGAAGAAATGGGAGCTCGTAGCTCTAAAACTATTATATGAAACAAATGAGGGCAAGTTTTCCGCATTATTTTGGCTTCTTAAACCTCCTTTGATTCATAAATGTTTATATATTTA
>KZ308502.1:487330-540519 GCA_000376725.2 Ladona fulva
ATTATTATTAATCACTATAGTGAGACTGAGAGTCGATTTTGGAAATACGTTCGCTAATTGTATAGCATGAACACACGTCAGGTGCGTTCTGAAATACGCTCATGATTCCAATGATGATATTAAAATTTGATCAAAAGGCTTTTTATTGAATTTATACAACCGCTTCTTAAAGTTGTTCTCATTCCAAACTATGGAATCGAGGAAATCAGTAAGAAATTATGTGGTGTTTCTTGAAGTAGTAGTATTATTGTTAAAAGTGCTTCGACAGCTTAGGTCATTTCGCACAAGGGCCCCCACCGGGAATCGATCCCGGGACTGCTTTCACAGAAGTCGATCGCGCTGCCCACTTGGCTATCTGGGAGCCCTGGTGTTTCTTGAAATCTGGTGTATTTATTTGTTTATTTAAAATTAACACTGCGAATTGGCTTTCTATCCAGGTGGCAGCGTTGGAGGGTAGCGTTGTATATCAATTACAGTATCTTGAAGAGTGGATCGTGCATCCCTGAGGTCCCGAAGACACTTTCATAGAGCCTAAAGTATCTTCCTGATATTCCGAATAATGTTTTAAGTGCTCAAAGACAAGGAAACTAAAATTACATTCTAATGTACTTTGTAACCCTGAACGGCCATTTTCTGATTTTTTAAAATTTCTCCGCCACTGATTTTTTCACAAATAATATTGTGTAAAGAATAAGCACACATTTTAAAAGACACATTGTAACTTTTAGAGGAGATTTCGACACGTAGTACACATCCTGAAGATGTCGATGGGAAGTAAAACCTGTGGAAGTTACAATATTTTTATATGTGCTTTAGTTTTGTAATCTACGGCGTCGTTTTCAGCATACTTTTTCTCAACTGCAACCATAACTTCTTCTCATTATCATTTAATTTGTTTTCTAAGAATCCACCCGACCTTTGGATCTCCTTCTGAAATGGAGAGTAATATTTTTCGTTGGAAATCCAGTGGCAGTAATGCCAGAGTCCCGAAAAAGAAGCAATCAGCACATACTGCCCGCGTGACAAAACTCTTTGGGGATCCTCAGGAATTCTTTATCGTATAATAGTCCTGAGACGAAAAAGTTTGAGAAACATGGCCTTGATTTATCCCCGATTCCTTCCTCTTTTTCCGATCATTTATAACTTCAGCAGTATAGGGAAGTTCCTTGCCGGAAATATAGCAACGATCGATTATCCATAGATTTCGAATTTGATATCGCTCTAAATCATTTTCTTCGAGCCACCACGTAGAAAATGACATTTCGAATCACTATAATTAAGTTACCTTTTACTTTCAGGCCAATATATGAGGAATATCTTTGCCGAAATTTCCACATTTATTTTTCAAATAAGAGTTTTAGGATGATATGAGGCCTCAAGCAAAATTCATAATATCTTCACAGATTATACTAAGTTTTTCCAGATAACGTCATCTAGAGCAATGCTCCGCAACCGGCAAGGCGCGGAGAGACTCATCAGTGTACCGTGACCAAGTCTTGGTGTGCCGCACAATATGCAACAGTGACATATACTTCTAATTCATAATTACATAAGCGTTGTATTTTGCGATTCATTTTTCCATTTACTTAAGAGATTGTTACGATAATAATAGAACATTTTTTCCCCAGTCGGCGTATCCTTCTTTTCGATTAGAATTTACATTTGAATTCAAGAAAGCTAGGCAGCAATTTAGAAACGCTTACTATTAATTCAATTTCACTACTTTTATACTAATTTTTCGAACTCTTTACAACTGTAAACATTGTATGTTGCGTGCACAACTGCTCTAATTCCAATTAAGCATTTTAAAACATTACCGTAAAAAACAATTTCCATAAGCTCTAATAGAAATTTTCCCATGCCACACGCCGAAAGGCGGCTTGTAGGATACTCACATAGACATAGAAGTAAAAAAGTAAGAACCTCATAAGAACTATTAAAGGGGGGAGCGTTAAACCATAAATCATATACTCAACCCTAATATTTCACTTTATTGAGTCCCCGCAGGTTATTTCACCCTTAAGGATGTCTCCCCGCAACGTGCGTTTATTTTCTTCACCAAAATTGAGTTACTAAGATTTTTCTCACACCCTACTCTTTATTTTGTTATTAATTTTGTGATATATTGAAACAACACGCGATGTTAGATGGGAAAGTTTCCCTCTCGGGGATAACCCCCTAAGTAGAGCGTCTATCTATCCTAAATGCGCAGGCTAATGAAGATGCGTTTGTCCCAGATATATCCCAGTGAACTCCTTGATATAATAATAACAATCTTCTTGTTACAACTAACTCTTCAACTACGCACAAAAAATAGCCCAGCGCTGACTATGAGTTAAACTCAGAGCCTCTTCGCTGGGGTGGATTCAAGCTATCAAAGTCGCAAAGATTATTTAATGCCTCCGCTAGGAATTATGAGTAAAAATTCGATTTTTTTAAATACAAAAATATACATCACATAGAAATCTTAGTCGCCTCACTACGTCATCTAATAAAAAAACGTCTTTATTTTGGGCGAAATTGAGACTTTAGAGTCTACTCTTCCTTTCAGGATATCGACAATGTAATAAAGTTAATAAAATATTAATAAAAGTTCTTTAAGCCGACAAAAATTGGAAACATTTAGGTGTGGATTTAAGTAACCTAGGTGAAGAAAAAGAAAACATTTCCACAGCTGGAAAACACCCACAATTAAGGGGGGTATGAAAAACCTACACAAATCTACTGAGAGTAATGATTAAGAGACTAAAAAACAGACACTTTTATTGCAGCCTGGAAATAAAAACATAGTTAAAATAAATACATAATAATAACTTTTCACTGTCAGTATGTTTAAATAAAAGTTCACGATTAATTAATGGACCGGATCAGTAATGTCATATGCACATAAAAATACAATGATAAAACAACACTATTAAGATTACTTAAAAAATACTAAAGGTGACCATTGAAAGATAAAATATACCATTGAGTATCACGCGTTAATTAATATAAAGAATGCATCTCATTAAACTCGAGTATTTAAGGGGAAGAAAAGAAGAAAAGAGAAGATAGAACGAGGAAAAAAGATAAATAATAATGATGACTTAAATATAAAAAGAAAAATAATAAAATAAAACAAAAATACTTAAATATATGACGAGAACATAAAAAGTTCAAGAAAACTCACTACGGCAAGAAGAAATAAACAAGATTTGAATTTCAATTCATAGTTATTCCATAAATTACAATGAATGATGGATAGATATTTTTCCATTATATATTGCGATGAACCAGAACATTTTGTTATTAAGCACTTATTAGTACAGTTACACTGAGGCCCCCATGTGGATGAGGCCATTAGCTAGCGCATATTGCTCCTAATTACAAATCCGCCCCAGCGTCATTGCCAGACGGAATCCGCTAACTTCAACGCTACCTTTCCATAGCTATATACTACGGAATAATTCTTGTTTGTTACCTGATGATGCTTCCACGGAAGTGAAACCGGTCGTCCTAATAAATCTTGTGGAAAATACAAAGTTTTCTGACTTATTCATATGGCTTTCCACAAAGTTACGCCTTCGCACATCGATTTTTCAACGCTACCGAGACCTGCAATGTATCCCGATTGTCGCTGCAGTCTCCCCCTAGAGTAACCAAATGTTCCAGTAACCATTCATCTGTAAACACCGTTCCTGCAGGAATGAACATAAAATAGACGTTTTCTCGCTGATAGCTCAAGGCAATTCCAAGACATACCGTACACATTCAACATCGGAATCGATGAAAAGAGAGGAAGTGCATTTCCTCACGTATTTCGGAAGCGATGAACAAAAGGACTTTCGTCACTTGCACGGGAAGTGTATAAACAGACTAATCTCCACGTAAGTTAGAGAAGTACTTCGACTCCTGGATCTTTACGGTATGTTACGTCGTCGAGGAAACATCCTGCGAGATATTATTCCTCCCCGAGCCGACTCCGACTCCTCAAGATGATATCAGCGCATTTGTCTCTAGTCCCACCGTAAAATGTTCTCCTGCTTACTAACGCGACTGACCTACTTTCGCGGAAGATGTTTTTATTGGAGGTAAAAAGTGGCATGGGATTTTTAGGAGTAAAACCACCGTTTAAATGCAGCCTGTTAGGCGTTCATTATAGAGCGACGCTCTTGGTGCGCTTTTTCGGCTAATTTCTGCATAGACTTGGCAAAAAACACTATCACATATACCATAAAGTCTTACTTCCCGAGTCGCTTTGAATCATTTGGAACGTCCGTTTTATTTCAGCGCTCAAATTCACGTCATTTATATGCTGTTTTTATGTCGCACGAGGCTAAAATAAAAGCGGTCTAGCGCAGATGTCAAATTCCTCCGAGGTTCACCGGTAATCAGGGTCTAAACGATCCTTTTCCAGAAAACGCATCAGCGTAGATTAGTATTTACTGTCGTATTTATTAAAGCTACTACCTTTTCATTGTCAGTGATCCTATTTTACCTGTGAAATGAAGAATCCGTTACTTTGTTGATTGGTCCTTACATATAAATCTGGGATTGATTTTTATAGCCCAATCCTTTCGTAACATTTTCGGGATGATTAAAATTTATAAACAGACTTATTATTTCTGCCACCATATATTGACAAATGGAATACTTCATCTTCGCTTAGTACATGACTGAGGAAAATTATCTGTAAAATTATCTTAAACTAATTTCTGTCTCAGTAATGTTCTCAGCCGCGGCAATATGAATGCTAATGAGGAATACATGATACTGAAATCAGCATCCATTCTGCCACGCGCCCCTGACGGCTTTCAGGGTCAATATGTAAATTATTTTACAGGTAGACAGTGTCTTTTTACTGATTTTATTTAACGTTCTGAAGGAAATATTACTTCGTCATGCTGAAAAACATCAGATATTTAAAATAATTTAAACGGAAATTTAAAAATAACGGAAAATATCAGGCGACTACATTTTTCTCCGGAAACTCTCAGCTTCGATTATTCCAAAATTATTGACAGAAGAGTTTTTAAATGCAAAATCAATTATATCTACGGAAATTATAGGAAATTAATCAATTTCGTACCAAGTACTTGAATGAGAGAAGCAAAAACACCAGATTCCCAATCAAAATATTTTTCCGCGAATAACAGTATTTAAACGTAGTTGAATCGCACATTCTTGCCCATAATTACAATTTTTTTATGCAGAACATTTTAAAAACCAAATTCAGCTTTCTTTTTCCAATGCTTGCATCGGTTCGCTACATCGCTAGCCATTCTTCTCTTTGAAAAACAAACGGCCATTAGACATCATAGACAGATTAGGATCCGCTTTAAGAACGGTAAGCCATAATGTTTATATTATGCAGCATAAATAGCGTATGTGAATACTTATAATGTATCCTTAGGCCCAAACTGTTATGTATGTAAGTCTTTATATTATGTAAGTCTTTAAAATTGCTTCATTTCCGCGATATGTAAACAAATAGTAGCTCCAACAAAAGAATTTTCTTAATGGTGGGCAATGAGTTACCTCGAAGGTTTTTGGGGTGCGTAGATGATGCTCTCTGTATTTTCTGGGGTTTTACCGCGATGAATTGTTTAGGAAACGACAGTTCCTCCGGCATTCCAGTCCGTTAACGGAAACGGACAGACTGAAGGGACCGGCCAATTTAAAGACGACCAAACGCACTCACATCAGTTGACCTGAAGACGCCGACTGGAATGCCGGCGAAACTGTCGTCGCCTAACAATTCATCGCAGTGAAACTCCAGAAAATGCAGAGAGAATGGTAAAAAGTTTCGATTCTTTTAAGTAAAATACTACTTTGTAACTTTTAAATTGTATACCTTAAGCCACACTATATAAACGCAGTAATTTTATAGGGATCGTAAAAGTTCAATATGATTGATATCGGAGGAGGGCTGATACCAATAGCTCAAATGTAATTAAAGATAAATGCCTGGGGATATCTTTCTGTAACTGCAAATCTAATAATAAAATGCACAAAACAAAGAACAATTTTTTAATATCAAAACCCCATAAAGCATATGATCCTTAGTTCCTATGTTTTATTCTACATTCTGCAAATTACATTAAAGTGATTAGTATTTGTGAATGATACAAAATATACTTGGAAGCATGGTGAAATTGCTAAGCAAAGTTACACAAGATTATTTTAATGGCAACCGACTTCAAACTTACGTGTTCATCGCCAGGCTGATGACGATGAACATATGAGTTTGAAACCGGTCGCCATTAAAATAATCCAGTGGTACTTTGCTTCGTTATATCACCATGCTTCCTATTACGGAGTTTCGCAAATTTAAGGCTTCGGCAATTGAATTTTTTTTAAATATACTTGCGTTAAGGTACAAATTAAGACGATGTACTGATTGATTATCTGAATAAGATGCTACGAAAATTAACTACATTCTAATGACATAAATTTAAGATAATAATTATACAAAATAATAGATTGATCCTTTGGGGCTCCCGGGTAGCCAAGTAGACAACAAGTTCTACTTCGGAGAATGAGATTCCGGGTTCGATTCCCGGGGGGAGCTTAAATGCGAAATAACCTCATCTTTTAACTTTTAACGATACTACTACTGCTAAAATGACCCATCTATGTATTTCTTTCGATTCAATTATTCTTCAAAGGCTGCTCAGTTTTAATTCATGGGTTTCTGTACAGGCTTAACAGGAGCCGAATGCCTGCCAGAAATTTACTTCACCTAGATAGATGTAGCGTAAAGTGCTCGGAATAAAGATTCCCATTTTTGCTCTGGATGCAAACATTTTCAAAAACAAATCTATGACGGAAATTTCTGTCTCTAAGCTTCAGTGAGACCCCCAATTATTTCTGATCGACGTCCTTCAGAGCCCATGCTGTTTGTGCCTTAAAATACTTGTGTCGCTTTCCCGCCCACGATCCACAGCCGTTCGTAATGGCAGAGTTTTAGAGATAAACCGTCGAATGCTTTGAGGCCGCTTTACGATTGGCGTCAATTTGAAACGTTACGAGTAAAACGGATCACCGCTCCACTCCAGCGCCCGTCGTATATCATCGTCTGCTCTCCTTAATTTCCGATTTACCTGCCATTTGCGCTACGTTTTCGCCCCCATATAAGACAACAAATGATTTTACGATTGCCGCCCACGGATGCTCGAATTTTCCCGCTGACGAACGAAACGAATAAAAATAATACGCGCTCTTAATTGCAGTAGAGATTTCAGTTGCTTTGATTGCAATGGTACCAAACTGACTCATTTACTGCATCGAGGACGAAAAGGCTGGCCGGAGCAACGGGAAGAGAGTAAACTATTTTCTTCTACATCTAAATTTACATCTGCACCCTGCAAACTGCCCCGTGTTACATTGGGTGCATGTACCATGGCTCTAATAGACTAATCGATTACTTTCGCGCGTCGTTCGCGGCAAAAATGAACTCTCGAAGCGACTAGTCGTAGCATCTATTTCCCTGATTTTCCTTACAGTATAATGAGGGCCTATTTAACGGGGAGGACGCATAATATCGGCTAATAATTCACTTTCTCTGAATTTAAGCCAATTAAATCTTTGATTAAATATTTTATCATAATTAAATTAGGATGGATTATGTGACAAAGAGGACGTACTGTTGCCACATCTTTTAAGGACGTACGTTCATTAGTGGTTTAAAAAACTCTTCGTAAGCCGTCGTTCAGGAAGCGGTACTCGCGCTCAAAGACAAACGGGAAGCTCCGGATTACCGATTTCTGGGAAGGCCCAATGATCATGAACCCACTGAACGACAGCTTACGGAGTGTTTTTTAAACCTCTAATACATAAACAGCCGTGTTCCAACCTTCTTTTTCCTTACAACGACGTACGTTCAGTAAATTTCCTGGTTAATTAAGCCTTTGTTTAAGCCTTCCAATTTTCTTTCGGTATATTATTATTATTAGTCAATACCGCCGCAGTTAGAAGTTTCGTCCGGTGGCGACGAGGTATAGATATATGATAGAGAATAATGTACTCTCTTTTGTATCTGCATCTCTTTGAGTATTTTCGTTTTAATTCCTATAAATTGGTTTTGATACTATTTCTTGATAATTGCAGTGTTCATTTATCATTTACATGTTTATACATAATAATAATTATAAAGGACTTTATTCAGGGCGAGATTGAGACCAACAAGTCTCTTCTTACATCTAACCCTTCGTCATATGAGACAAGAAAAGAGAGAGATAGCTTGCAAAAGTACAATGAAGAAAATTACTTTGTGGATTAAAAAACCTAAGCTAAGAGCTCAGAGAAAAATCTCCACTGCATGAAAACACCCTCAAGAAGAAGGGTGTGAAAAACCTGTGAAACCTACGGATAGAAAACTAAATTTGATGTTGAAAGTAGATTAATAGTTATAAATGACATGAAGACAAATCAATAGAAATAAACAAAAAAGAAAGAATAACAAAATTGAGTTATAAAATAGAGTTTATCAGTTGTCCTTTGTTACTTGGTAAGGAAAAATGTATCTCTCGTTTACTCTTGCGTTAGTGCTTTTGAAGGCTGTGGTAGTATTTAATTTACTGGTGTATGAGTGATGCTGAATGATGGCATTCATTCTGGTGAATACTAGTCGAGTGCTGCCAAAAGTTAGTCTTGGGGTCATTGAGCGAAATCTACCTTTCATAGCACTCTGGTTAAGAGAGGAAAGTAAGAGACTACTACTTCACTCCCCATTTTGGTAAGCCTCGCCATCTCTCTAATGCTTTTAATACTTAATGGTGAAGAGGCCGAGGATCCAGAAAGCCTTCGCGCAAATGACTACACAAACTGGTTATAAAACATTTACACGATCGGAGACTGCCGAACAACATAGGAATACCAATAAATCTTTTTAAATCCATTAAATGTTGGAGAAAGCCCACTTTTATTGGACGAGATGAGTCACACTAACTCTTGATTATAGGAAAGCTCAATAAGCTCGAGTTACGCCAAAGAATACATATCTTTCACATTTTTCTCGACGTTGCTTTTTCGGGATTTTCAAATATTCGAGTAATTTTTCGAGCCTTCTTTTTAAATCAATGTCTACAGATTCATATATCATCGTACCTGGGATATAATCGTCCTCACTCAAGCTACAGGTTTCCGATATTTTGGAAAATCGTGCGCTGCTGCCCGAAATTGATTCAATAATTGACTATAGGAAAAGTAGACGTATCAGAGCAGATAAGTGTAAAAAACACAGTATTTTTTAACTTAAGAGGATCGAAGCAAAAAGTAAAGGGTTTACCTAAAAATTAGAAAAAAATCTATTCAATGAATTAAATAGCTCAGCTAACACTCATGAGTGCGCATTTTATTTGGATTAGATTAGATATGGGGTTGGGAACCTATAGTGTCTCTGTCACTTCCAAAACATTCCGATTTGTGAATTATTTTGGTTAGATAGGTAGCTGGTGAATATTATAGAATAAACATCTTACAGAAAACACTTTATAGCTTCCACAAGAGTTTTTATTCATTCGCTGACGAAACCAGTCACAGGTTAATGTGTTGCCGGTACCGTTATGATTGTAAGATGCGTATTCCTGTGAGGTATGCGCTGGTATATTCCACGAAGTCACGCCTGAGAATATAAATTATGAAATGGATAATATTCTCCTTTAGTTTAATAAGCGAAAGAACTCTATTTCTCACATATTATTCCGATTTCAAACTATTTGGATGTAGAGAAAAAATTGAAGGAGAAAAAAGTCTGTCGTAGCTGCGACGAGCCTCGGCTCTTTTTTCTACTTCATTTCTTCCTCTAAATCCAAGCATGCCAACCATGCGTGTTTCGTTTATTTTTTTGGATGTAGGCATCACGCTACTCAATTTCTTATACAGCCCAATGGTGTGTGTATTTCCTTCCATGAAAATCGAACGGCAATTTGGCAAAAACCGGAGTTTAAGTAATGAGTGAGATATGAATTAAACAGATAAAGAGAACTAAGCTTTCACTAGATATTTTTATTGCCTACCGGTTTCGGCCATTGACGACTATCGACAGGTACAAGAAACCAAGAGTACAGCATATTTAAAGAGATGGAGGGAAAGAAAGAAGGGAGAGGGGTAAGGGAAACGGGGCTGGTTAGTTTGGATGTGGGTGAGTATTTTGGAGGGAAGGGAAAGTAGTGGGGAGGAGTTGGAAAAGATGTGGTTATTGGTGACACTGTTTTTGTGGGAGAGGATTTCAATTATTTCTACGCAATTCATTTTCTTTCCCTTTGGGGCGCAGTGTAAATGCTTTCCTTCGAAGGAGGTGGTGTGGCCCGTCTCCCATAGATGTCCAGCGAATGCCAATCCAGGGGCCCCTAACGGGAAGCAATGTCGGTGGTCTGCTGTGGGGGAATCACCGTCGGTGTGTCTAAAAAATATCTAGTAAAACATACAAAGTTTAAGAAAAAGAGGGTTGAAACACGGCTACTTATGAATGAGAGGTTCTAAAACACTCCGTAAGCCGTCTTTCGGAAAGCGGAACTCGCGCTCAAAGACAAACGGGAAGCTCCGGATTACCGATTTCTGGGAAGCCCCAATGATCATTTCAGAGACAAAGCTTCCATCCTCGGGGGGTCTCCACAAAGTAGACTTCACTCACTTCCTTTGTGGAGACCCCCTGAGAATGGAGGCTTTGTCTCTGAAGTGATCATTGGGACTTCCCAGAAATCTGTAATCCGGAGCTTCCCGTTTGTCTTTGAGCGCGAGTTCCGCTTTCCGAAAGACGACTTACGGAGTTGTTTTAAACCTCTAATACAAAGTTTAGTTCTCTGTATCAGTTTAAAATTACATTTTACGAAGTAAAGCCATCTCATATCAACCTGAGACATAAACTGATGCGGATTGTAAGAAACTCTGCGTGAAAAGTACAAAAATGGTGCTTTACGTTGATTTGTACTCCATGTGGAAATGATGGAAGTAAAAGGGTGAAGTTGGTGTATAATGAGACAATATGTTTCTAGAGAAGAGGAAGGCTAAGAGCTGGTCGAATTTGGAGAATGAAATACTGAAAAGAAATGAATACGTAACTAAAAGAGTAAAAGTTGATGTACGAAACGATGTATGGATGTCAGAAGCGGAAAATGTACATAAAGATAAGTCGGAAGAGCATTGTGAATAAACAGAGTCACTAATTTATATATTCCTAAGAGAAGCTGTCTTTGATACGATACACGTGCAGAATCTGAGTTATGAATGAAAAAATGCAGTAAAATGGATCAAAAACTGATCAATAATAACCACTCGTTTCCATTCGACAAATACCAATATTCAAATGGTATTGTGCATCGATACTATATCATGACTAAAATACGATAGTAATCGATGTGTACTTTTCCGTAAATTTAACATACATCAATTCTTTACATGCAATTTCCTCATTGTATGGCGAAGAGCTTCAGAGATGAACATTCAGTCAAATCGAGTTCGTCAAATAAGTGTCTTTAAGATTCGCATAGGTATGAATACGATTGGATGGATGTGGTCAAGATCGATTTCTCCGAGAAAAATACCCATTCCTCTGATGGTAATATTCCCTGGGAAAGGGTGAGAGGCTTTTATGATAGTGCAGACAATTTCCTTCTGTAATGGCGTGAGATCGCTTTCATGGTTTTATCCGTAAAAAGGGACCCAGATTTCCTAATCGACATCAGCCATTTGAATATTGAGAGAAAATTATCGAAGAAATTAAATGAATATGATCAATCTGCAGCGTCATAGATCAAGAGATGTGATAAATATGCGCTTTCACAAACGCGTCATTCATAAAGAAGTATACTGCGAGGTAACAAAGAAAGTTAAGCAGCCATTCGGAAAACATCCCCATATTGTCCGTCTTTCAAAGAGGATATTTATCGGCCTTTGCGTTGGCGTATTCCTGCATTCGCAAAGCGATCGCTCACGTTTACCGATGGGTTTTCCTTCATAAACCTTCATAAAAGTATATAAGAAAAGTCGAAAGCTTTTATTTCTTATCCACAGGCACCGATTTGACTCAACTGTAGTCTGAGCTTTTAATTCCGTATTCGACCACCAGATGGGTTATAATAGACCTTCCGTCAGAGAATATTGTCTCAATCTTTTATTTTTATAGTCTTTCTCCGAGTACGATCTTCCTTCCCTCCTAATCTCCCTATGCTAACCGAGGCGGATTGAAAGGAATGGAAATAAATGAAAAAACGCCAAAGATGAACTCCTCTTGTAAGGGCTGAATAAAAATAAGAGGGATAATATGAAACCCCTGAGAAATTCAAACGAGGATCAACATCATATTCATCGTACTCAATCCATCAGCCTCCAAATTATACGAATCTTTGCAGAGGACGAGAAAAATTTTGAGTGAAAAGAAGTATTTCGTCAACAAACGAAAGTGAAGATAACACCTGATTTTTAAGTGCTGGTGTCTGAGAATCGATTTTATGTCATAAACTTTCTAAATGTCAAGGATGTTTTACAATCCTGAGGAATCCTACTGTTTTGTCTTTTTTCAAACAGTTGCTGTTGTTGTTTGTTGTTTGGGGTGCGTCGACAACTAGGTCATATTGCACCATTTATTTGTTCAGGTTGAGATCTCTCATTTGTATTTCAATGGTGTCATGGTGTTTACCAAATTGCGTTAGCGGATTAAAGGTGTTAAAAGGCTACGGCTACGGCAGGATGAATTTTTTTTTCAAACTGTACTGGTTAAAAAAGGAAGGATACATTTACACGAACATTGAACTTTCGCGTGATATGTGCACAGCGATAGTATACTTCGTAATTGTTCGCAGAGGTATCAATCAGAATATAATAATTACCATATCAGTACTATCAATTCCTTTTGGCATGACATTGTGGTAGGCCTCCATTACGTAAAGAATAAAAAGATGAAACTTTACATTCTTTATCATGTCCATCTTATCGGGTTAATGAAAGCTGTGCACAGTCGAACTACATAACATCTTACGAGGCACATGCTCACCGTACCGACACTATCGCAAAAATTCATTTATTCAAAATTGAGGAACGACCTTTTGACAAATGGACCATTAAAATTTAAGTGTTTGCATTATCAGAGACACCATGTCGTATGGCTCGGGTTGTGAAAACAACAGATTTAAACGTTCGAACTTCTTATGCTGCCCGGAAAAGGAGCGATAGTAGTTATCGGTCTTAGCTTTTATCTCCAGATATCTCTTACACGTCTTGCGGCAAAAACTGCGTTCGCTATGAGCGAGAATTATGATTTACATTAACATCGGTATTCCGCAAGCCGCTGTATGGCGTATGGCAGGAGATGTGAAACCATTCAACTTCTTATTAACTATGATTAACTATCTGATTTCTTTTCCTTATGGTCTCTGGGAAATGAGACCAATAATAGCTACCCGTTCTCGCTTTAACCTCACGAAATCTTTTGACGTCAGGCCCCGATAATCGGGTTCGCCGAGTACGGGAATTGCGATATCACTCATTTCATAATGTAAATTACCTCTTAGGCATTCCTCAAAGAGTTTATGCCTATTCTTAGTCCTTCTAACCTAAAGAGATTTCCAGTCGAGAGTTCTGATTATCACTGACACATTGCTTTCGAATTTATGGTCTACTTAAACGAAACGAACCACTGTCTCTAGCATCAAGATCAAACCATTCTAAAGTGGTTTCCACACCGCGCAACAATACTCCAGCAACGGAGAAACTTGTGAAAAATAAACTACCTCTTTGAAAGTCGATTGACTATCCCTGAAAATGCCACAGTCACTGATTCCTCTCAGTTCACCCCACTACATTATGAGTATGAATTGTAAACTACTTAAAAGGGCATGAAATATTTGTATTGGCTTAAAAAATTCTTATCTAGCGCCGCTAAAATTGTAAGGCCTTTAGTTATAAGGTTCAGATTTAGGAGCAGGTCATGCTCATTGCTACATATTTTTCTGCGTTTAAACCTAGGTTCGTACCATTTGGTAATAGCGTCCAGGTCGTCCTGTAATGTGGATGTACCTTCCGAATTTTGGATTTTCCTGTATATAATCCTATGTATAATCGTGTCGTCCTCGAGGAACCTTCCCAGTAAGACCCAATGGTGAATGCGGCCTTTTGACTGAAAATGGCTTCCTACGTCTGATCTAGACATAGAGAAATGTATTCTCTTATATGCACAGTAGATATCAATAGCTTGTGGGATTCATATTATCTACTATTTACGTAGTATTTATTTCTTTTACTCTTCGTGAGTTTTTCAAACTGCTGTCTTTTCTATGGGTGTCTTTCCTGAGTGGAAACATTGTTTTAGTGATCACATGATATGGCTGTTTTTACCCCACAAAATATTTTTTCTTTAATGGTTTCATATATTTTGACCCCTTGAGACAAATGGTTATCATTAAACATTAATGCATCATATTTGCTTTATTATTGTCAATATAAGATGTTAAAGTCAGTGTATGGGACTTCCTAGCATCAGTTTTGCCTGACAAAGTAGCTTGTATTGTAGTAAAGACTTTCTGATTGATATTAGAGTATCTTAATTTCTAACTGTACATCAGCGGGTAATGTACTGAATAAGATTGTCATAAAGGTCAATGAAAACATGAAAAGTCTTCTCTTGATCATTTACAAGCGATCGGTTTGGAGAATTATCGCCGTCATCGGGGACACCGAGATGGGAGGTAAGCTCTTCAGGAAGTGATGCGGTAAAGGCAAGGCAGGAAAATGTGGATGGGATAAGGTTAGTGGAGTGGGATGGAAGAGAAGAGAAGCGCAAGATTTGTGAGAAGAGAGGGCTAAGCAGGGAATGGGGTCTGAAACAGAAGTTCAGCCAACAAAATGAGGGTCGAAATTCCCACCTTGCCTGTTAGCAGCCATCTTTCTGGGTCACTTAGAAGTCCAATTATTTAGCTCTTCGTTGGGATTTTCACTGTTTTCATTACGCGGGCGATCTTGTTCGTGATTCTGAAATGTGCTTTAAGCCTAAATTTGGCTCTCTATTTTTTTATTTATCGAGAGAAGATGTTTCGTGTATTTATTAACCTTTATTACAACCTTATTCAGTACATTAGCCGCTAGTATGCAGCTTCAAATTTATATGCTCTAATATGAATCAGAAATTCTTTACCACAAAAAGAGCGACCTTCTTAGGCGAAACTGACACAAGGAAGTCCCTCACACTAATCTTAACATATTACAATTCTAACATTTTAAGCGAATATAATACATTGAAGTTTAATGATAATCATTTGGCTTAAGGGGGCAAAAATATGAGAAACCACTAAAAGAAAGAACTGTTAGTAGTAGTAGTATTGTTAAAAGTGCTTCGACAGCTAAGGTCATTTCGCACGTGAGCCCCCACTGGGAATCGAACCAGGGACCGCTTTCGAAGTCGAACGTGTTACCCACATGGCTATCCGGAGGCACAAATTATATTTAGAAAACAGCCATATCGTATGATCACAAAACAATATTTCCACTAATAGAAGACACTCATACAATAAAGAGTTGTCTGAAAAACATACGAAAGGTAAAAGTAAGAAAAAACAGTGCATAGTAGATTATATGAAAAGTCTACCTCAGGTAAAAGCAGTTCCGGGGTATTCGATCCCGGCGAGGGTCAAACATTTCCGTTACGGGTTGGCAGCATCTGGTCTTAAATGTTGACTATAAATCTTAAAAATCAACAAGAATAGTCTCAATAGTCATCAACAGACCCCAGTGGCGATAGGCCACAATAAGGCTGACAAAAAAGCCTAAACTTTAGGCTTTACTTAAAACAATAAGGCTGACAAAGAAAGCCTCAACTAAACCAAGCCTAAAGCTCCTTAGGCGCCTCTAGTTTGTCCCCATCCTTCATCACCCTCACTCTTGAAACTGAATGATTTAATGCGCACCGGGACGAAGGTTATGGGGCAGGAAAAATACCCCCGGATCCCAATGAAGCGTTAGGTATGTATTCGCACCGAGAGGCACTGCAAAAACTCCTCCGCGCACCAGTATTTCACAAACTTTCCTGACCGTGGCAAGCTTGAGAACAACCCAGAGTCTCACCAGTCTCCCGTATCCTTCGTTTAAGGAAAGGTAATATTTCACCCCGATAAGAAAGAGATCCTTAAAAACCTTCCATTCAACACCGGGTGTATTCGAGCTGGAAATTTCTTTCGCGAAAAGTTACTGTGAAAGTTATGCTTTCAGCAACGTTTAACGTCGCTCGCAAACGAGAGCCCTGAAAGATTGCAATGAAAGTTTCGAAAAATGGAGGGTATTAACTTAATATTTTTAACCTTTCAACGGATGGAATTCACGAATGAATCATCAAAGCCCACTTGCTTGACCAAATACCACCCCGTGTACATTTTATGATATTTCAGCACTACTGCCGCATCGCAGCTATCGCTTGCTCTAACCTGCATTAGAGCTTCCCTTAGCTCGCCCATTTTTATGCCGTCGTAAAAGGTTGCCGAGGCAAGAGCGGCATTTTTTTCAAGGGCTCATGCGAGATGGAAGGAATAGATGCGGACTAAGTATAAAGCTTTGGACTAAATAAAGATAAAGGGAGCGAAAAGTCATTTTCTGCATTGTAAATTTTCTAATGGTTGCCTCGTAAATAAGGCAGGAAACATTATATTACATCCGTTATCGGGATTTCGCAGCAAGTCAGGAAGGCTAAATAGCCTCACAAGAATACACGGTGCACGCGAGTACTCTCTCATTCACCTGTTTGTGTATGGGCACGAATGACATTACGAATGCATTAGTCTTATATGCGTATACTTTTACACTCGAGAGCCAAGTAACGCATCAACTCACACATTACGTTAACTAATATTAGCGCCTCATTTTTCGTTTCAATGTATGTACCATGTTTATAGTTGCAGAGATAGTAGGAGTGGCTGCAGGTGCAGACAGGTGGAAAAGGCTTATGGCGGAAAATAATTCAAATTACTTCGATAAAAGATTAATAATAGGGGAGAGAATAAAATGTGCATAAAAGTTACGGTTCAAACAGAAAAATTTGTTGGAACTCATCGGCCACGTAGAAAACGACCTGCGTTACAAACTTCTGCGCACCCGCTCCTTGGAGGGGTAAAACCCCTCAACTCTTCACCAATGCACTACATCTGTGACCTTCACTTTCTCGTAGCTGCAAGATTTCAATATTCGTTCTTTCGGTTTTGTTTGCATATGCTCTGACTACAGGCATTTATCAAGGAACATGCGTTTAATGAGAAAGTCGCGACGGTACGATGTGCAGCAAAGATTCTCTATATGGCAATTAGGGTAAGAAAAATCAAGAGTGGAAGATGGAAGGAGGGGTAGGTAGTCTATACCCTACCATTTTAGGGTCGATAAACATCGTTTTCCATTCGGTTATAGTTCTTATTGGCAATCATTATGATTGGATTATAGTAATATCTAGCATCATGATTATGACACTATATATTGAAACTAGGGTCTTTTTACTCATTTTCCTGATCGACTTTCAAAGAATGTTGCTCTGAAATATTATATTTCCCAGATATTTTTAGATCAACTTAATCCGTCCATTACTTTCTTTTACTACCCATGAAGATGTCAATATCCACCAACATATTACAATTCTTCTCAAGTAATAATAACAAATATTGGCGAAAAGGGAAAGAAAAGGAGACTATAAAATACTCGTCACTCTAAAACGTAGTTGTAGGTATTCTTCAACAACAGATCTCTGATGTAAATTTCTGAAGAAATACTGTTTTCGTTTTACAGTCCTCATGACAACAGGAAAAGCAAACGGTTTCCCCAATGCGCCTTGAACGAAATGTTTCCTCATTAACTACACCTGGCAAATGAAGTGAAACTACGCCACGGACTAATGACTGGAAACCAACGCTGTGACAGTGAATCTCCGAAAGAGAGGGAGAAAGGAAATTAAATAAGTTTCTCAAACCGCAGAAGGGTGCAAAGTTAAATTCTTACCGATTACGATCGACGGCTGGGATTTTGACATTCACTCGGTGGGTACAAAACGATAGTCACTTCACATAATCTGTGATTTACCCTTTCGATGGGACTCCTTACATGGATGACTTCTCGAGAAGACCTTCCTTAATATGACAAGCAGATTTTAATCAACGACGTTTCCTAACGAGAAATAATTTTGTTAAAATACACGTGTTTGAATTAGCGAAGCGCAGATATAATTCGTACACATTTTGGAATTCTGGAGACTCAAAAAGAAAGGTTATGAAAGGTTATAAAAATACCACGTTAAAGGTTCTAAATAAATCGAGTCTCCCATTTCAATCTACTGTTTCCTAATCAGTTCCCTAATTATTTTCACTTTCCTTCGGTTCCGTGGCCGAAATCCAAATTTATTATAATAAATCCTCAGGAAATCGGAGAAAAAGGTCACATAGTTGTTGGACGAAATTTTTTTGTGTTACCCAAATATTTTTCTCTAGGAAATGAAGGCTAACAGCTGGAAAGGTTAAATGGATCGTGTGATTCATTAAAGGTAGAAACAGAAAACTAAAATAGGAGGAAAGCTACCAAATAGGATAAAAGATGAGAGTCACTGCTGAGTTTACTATTAATCCTTCCTGATTAATGTTATCGATTACGATTATATCCGGTCTATTGGCTTTAATGGTGATGTCTGTCATGATTCCTCAATTCTAATATAAGTTATATTTTATATTTTCTATTTATTTAGCATATTACTTGGTTTTTATTCGTCGTATTAGATATTTTCAGCTGTTATTTCTTTAGTGATTGCTAACCTTTAATTGGTTATTTTTGCCACATTATCATGTCTTGCGAAGTAGTCGTGGCTAGCAAGTGCAGAGTATCCTTCCATGATGTATTTATTGACTCAGTTTTTGCTGAACATCATCTGCATTTATCCGTATGTATATTTTCTTGTAGGATGTATTTTCTGTAATTTCTGGTTTATATTGCTTTTTTTGAATTGCCACCCTGAATGTTTCTGTTTCAGGAAAAGGAAGCCTTTTGATAACCATTTATTAGAAAGAGATGAGCCCATATTTTCGTTTCGCAATATGCTGCAGTGTTTTCCGTGGAATTCCCTTTGTTCCCAATGTCCTATTTTTTTCTTCGTTATACATTATCCTAGTTTCGGGTTTATCATTTCTTTTACTCAGATGTAGTGGGGTGCAGTTCTGATCTGCAACAATTAGCACTTGGTGAAGTTGCTTTGAATAATTTTTGGAAATATTTTTGTACTCACTTTATTTGACTTTTGTAAAGATTTTCTAAGTCTAGAAATCCACGAACACCTTAATTCTTCATAATGTGGTACGTTCGTTGGAGGAATTTGGATGGTGCATTCGGTATTTAGTTAGCGTGGTTCTTGTTTTCCTCTATAATTTTTCAAGGTCAGTTTTACTTCATTTGATAATTCCATATAAATAAGTAAGAAGCGGCAGTGTATGTGTTAACCGATTCCGAGATATACCTTGAGATTAATTTTATTTAAAGATCACTTCTACTGTGATCTAATCATACTTAATTTTTGGTGATTTACGTTTGAGTTCTGTATAACTCCCGGGTATTTATACTACCGATCTTTATTCAAAGTAAATAATTTATCTCCCGTTTTTAAATTGAAGCTATCTGCGGTGGCCCATCATCTGTTTCCGATATTACTATTTTGCATTTATCTTCTCTGAGTCCCATATCAATATCGTTATTGAAATCTTCCACTATTTTGTTATTTAATTAATTGACTATTTGTAGCTGCATACATTTTTAAATCATCCATAAACAAGAGATGGCTAATTTGATATCTTGTCTGTTTTGTTAATTATTACTGATCATGTTGTTGTTGTTGCTTTTGTGAGAACCATTACTGGCAAGCCTTCTCTCATTCTCAAGCCTCTCTCCCAGTAAAACTCTATTCGCATAAAAATAATTTGGGAAAACACGAAATGTTTGGAATGTGGAAAAAATCTCTACAACGTAACTTTGCTTAGGAAAAAAATGTGGAAAAATTCGACCGATAATAGGGTCAAAACCAGCAAAAAAGATAAAATTACTCCACTTTCACATTTCTCTATAATTTTGACTACATTTGTAACGCTGAATATAAGTATACATAATTGAAGGCATGTTAATGCCCCCCACTATTATTTTATCGGGATAATTCTGAATCATTTTGAATGGATGTATTCCCGCTCACTGTTACTAACTGCGGCCCCAATTTAAGCTGTGGTATTAAGTCATTTTGCCAGAGGACGAAGCAACACGTTAACTCAGTTTACCTCCCGTGATCTGCCTAAATTGTTACACTTCAGTGATGCAGAACTACTGGAATCTATTCTCTAACTGCTGTCACATCCAGACACATCCCTAAATGCTACGAGTTAAATGAAAGAAAAGAATCTATATTCTTAATTCTTTGCTAAACAAAGGCGTTATTTATTTATTCATTTGAATATATGACCGGCGCGATAGTGAAAACGAACCAAAAATAGCTTGTGAGGAAACATTTTGGGGAAGATCTTAATTATCACGAAAATACCACCGGTTCTGTTGTGCTGGAACATAAGGAAATAGTAAATTAAATTATATAAATATTAAAAATCAACTCTATCTGGCCGTACTTCGTGGAAAGACATAATGAAATAAAGAAAAAGACTTGGTGATTTCCACAAGATATATTTAATTTAGGCTTTAGTGCCCAACATTGGAAGATATCATCCAAAAGGAGAGACGTAAAGGAAGTTTGAGGAAACGATTCAATAACCAGCCTCGAAATTACTTAGTCTTTCCAAACATTCCACCACGGATAGTTTTCAATATTCGGATTTTTATCCACTCGCTACTTTTCTTTTCCTTAATTCTTGAAATTCATATTACGTCCACTATGAATGTACCTACTGCCCTAAAATTTTAATATTCCGTGCTTATTAAACAATTCATCATCCAATCGAATGACAGCAATCACACTAGCCCGAAAAGGGTCCCCGCTTGGGATGCAAAATTCCTTGGCCTGCTCCTAATTTCATCCTTTGATATATTACCTTTAATTTCTGAGAATCCTTACGTCTTCACTCTCCTGGGTTCCTCCAAAAAGTAGCGTAAATGTTTATTGAGAATTCCTGGAAATTCAAGAAGTGCTTTACTTTAAAGCCTCAGAATTTTTCCAAAAGCTCATTATAAGTATGAGCCTATTAAATTAATCTTGTAAACCAAAAACCAGTGAAGACCTATTTGGTGAACGAAAGTTGATTTTCTCATATCACTGAGGTGGGAAATCCCACTTCCTTCCAGAAAAAAATATAAAAGCATATATTTTACGTACGTACGTAATTTACTTACAGAAAAGAAATAATTTTTCATATATATATTTTTTTACTTTCCATCCATAATGGAATACATAGATATATCCAATTAGCGTGGGAAGGGAGAAATTGCCCCTCCTTTGATAACTTTGTAGTACTAGCCATATGCCTTTGCTCTGACAAGAAGCTTGAATTAAAATTAGCTTGAGAAGTTTTTCCACAAACGCTATATACCTGCTATATTCGTCGTGACAAAATAGCAATTAAAATAGTTAATTGGAGATGAGGTCAAATTGTCTGAAATGTCAAAAATAAGAAAATTGTCTGAAATCACTACCTCTTTGGCAAGTGCTCCCATTTGACAAGCTCGCGCCCCCATGGCAAGTTTCTAAATAGAAGAACACTTAAAATTAATATGCGACGGCTATACTTCTTGGAACGATATACCAAGGTGGTATAGAAACGAAACTTCCACTGTTGAAGTTTTACTGTGGAACCACCTTAGAATAAAACTTATTTAGTGTAATGATTCTTTCTCAATTAAGTAAATTATTTAATTTCTAATGAATTTGGTCAATTTAAAATGGAATAGAGAACATCTCCCATAGCTTACTTACTGACTCAATTTGGGTGACAAATTATTAAATAAAAGAAAGTAGATACGGATTGGTGACACATAGAACTGAAGATACAAGCAGCTTTAACATAGGAAACAATTATTTCTTCAAAGAATACGCAATGTAAAAAATGTCTGTATTGTTCGAAATTTTTGGGACTAGAAAGTCCCATCTTCCATTAACCCTTTTGACAATATGATACAAAGTACGAATGAAAAAGTGACATTGAAACAAGAATATACACAGATTTTTAATCAGAACGATAGCAGTAGAAATTACAGAAGGGAAATAATGGGTTTTTGGAGGATACTTTGATTATCACAAAATATATATTTTCACTGTAGGAAAACACGAAGAGAAAAGTTTGTAAAAGACGCTCTTAAGTAGTAGGAAAGAGTGAAAGGAAGTGATAGATTAAATTATTATATTAATTAAGGGTAGTGAAAATTACAGAATTCATGGTAAATTATCGCACTTGATAATTCATTATATTGATGAAGTAGGAATTGATATCCATCGACGAATCATCAATAATAAATTCGTGGTTATTCAATCACTTTTCCTCAATCCTAATAATAAATTCATTAATGGATCCGAACGATGACGAAACATACGGAAGGTTACTTTAATGATGATTTTGGGGTCGATTTTTACCTTATGCATAACAGAACGATAAATTAACGTACATTTTTAAGATAATGTACAAACTTGCGCCAGTCATTTTACACGAATACAAGTGTGAATCAAGAATGGTTAGCCTTTTATCGTCAGAATCCCACGTATAAAATCATCCTGGCGCACTTACGTTGATAGGAGCCTAACTTAAATAGTATTCTAACATTGAAGTACTACGTTAGAAAACGATTTTAAGAGTTTAAGAGATTACATCTTCCGCGATAGATAAGGATGGGAAAATAATAAACCTTTGAGTTTATTGCAAGAGGATTACTCGGATTAAATGCCGGAAGAAGTCGTATGCGGTCTGAAGGCCTCAGATTCCCAACCTCTGGTGCAGGAGGGGAGTCCACTTATCCCATTAGATTGCATGAAAACATAAGGCCGCAGATGAAACCATCATACCGCAATTGAGTGGCGTGACACCTACATTCAAATGTATTGACATCGAAACTGTACAAAGGAAAACTAATTACTTCGCCAAGAAAACCTATCTTGCATTTTTTAATTTTATTCTCAGGTAAAATATCAAATGTGGCTAAATGGATAATCTACCATGTATGCTGTACATATTCATAGCTTTTTTAGTTATTTTACTGTTAACCGATGAATTACTGCAATGTACTTAAATTTTTATTATGTATTTCTTTGTTATAACCGAAAAATACTTATATATGAGAGTATATGTGGATATTCAACCATGTATTTGTAAAAAAATGGAAATTAGGTAAAAATCTACATTCTGACACACACACATACACACATACTCGATTATAACTCATAACTTTTATCGTATATCCTTTACATATGTCAATATTAATGGAAACATGTACGTAAATGTATTGTTAAAAACACAATAAAATGGTCAAACTTGTACAATCCCACAGGATTATAGAGAAACACGACAGGTTTCGGTGTACTACGCCATCATCAGGTGCATATGCCAAATTGTTGTAGCGCTATTTAAAGTAAGAGAAAGGGTGAAGGAAAGGGGAGGTCAGGAGTAAGGATAGAGGCAAAAGAAAAAAACGAGGGAGAAGTCAAGAGTAAAAACAGATTAGTCATGTAGGGGAGGAGGAGGGGGTAATGAGGATAGTATGATCGTTAAAGCGGATGACGAATTTTGTGAGAAAAGGTATTCGTTGTTAAGATAGTAGGAGAAATATTCCTCCTATAACAATAAATTTACGTATGTTATAGAATTCCACCAGGTACCATTTACGCAGTTTGTTATTAATGCAAATTTTTTAATATCTAACTTGTAAATGTGTAAATCAAGCGACAACTTTATGATATACGTAACTTATATGTTTAATGTATTGAAAAAAAAAACAGTTTTGAACGACGAAGACTTTTACTTTTTCTTTGTTGTTCAAAACTATTTTATTCAACAAATTCTCGTGATGTCAAGATTCCACAAAGTAACGGCCTCCTTAGAGAATTTTATGTAATATATCGTCTACGGAAGGTATTTGGATCCCCGTCTTTGGGCAAATGCCTGGCAATTAAAATACTGGCAATAATACCCAAAATTAATTTTTGTGTTGTATTCCCCTCAAGCGTTGCCACCTGGTCAGTAGACCAAATCGCAACGTATTTACAAATAAATAAATTAATAAATTAGAGTTCCAAATCAAATAATTATAGGCATGCATTACATTTCGGCAAATGACAAAAAAGCCGCAGGATCCCCACCTTTCTTCTAGTTCATTCATCATTCCTTCACAGGCGAGCGGGTCTTCATCCTCGGGAAAATCTCGGCGCGAAAAGAGAATTTAACTGCTTCTCTCGGCGCTGAGCTTGATGCGTTTCGGTCGTTTTCATCAGCTAACGCGGTCTCCGTAAATGAGATATCTCGCCTTGAATGCGACGTTTGGCGGAGGCGACGCAGCCACGCTCTCGAGACGAATTTTGAAACAATGCCACCCGAGCGGCGCCACGTCTTCGCAGGTTCGAGGCGAACAAATCCCTCAAATAAGACGGTTCCACAGCACTCGATAGCGTCAAACTCGGCCTCGTGCGACTGTATGTTCAATCATACGATGCCTGTCAATTAGCGTGTAGACTTGGTCCCGGTGAATGAAGGATGAAGGATGTCTTGATTCGGCAAAGTCAAGGACTCGCTTCAGTTCCAAGCGGATTTCCGAAGGTACGGGAATGAGAGAAAAGACAGGTGCTGGTGACACCGCACGAAACATCTTCGTATCGACAGGACTAATTCCATGGGTGATTCTTTTTTCGATGGCAGCCTTTCGATAGCCTTTGATTTTGAAACTCTTTAATTGTTATGTGCAGAGCATTTAACTGATGATAGAGTTCTGAGTAATTACACTCGTAAAATCGCGTTAGATTTTGTGCTCTATGTAGCTATAGAATATACTGGTATCAACTACACCAAATTAGATTTTCTACATGCCTGAATCTATTTTGCAATATACACAGTGCTAATCTATTTTGCGATTTACGTGAATCTATTATGCGATTAAATGATTCTATTCTTCGGCTTACAAAATTTACGCATACAAAATTCTATTTAGAACGCCTCTAATCTGTTTTCGAATATCTAGCATTTATAATCTACTTCTTCACTTTTTATTTATTGGGATTTTTCACAAATTGTCATTAAAATTACTCCCAACAACAACCGAATAATAAATATAATAAATAAAACGGCACCGATCCGGATCCGAACCGAAAATCTCAAGAAAACGAATATCTAGCATTTATAATCTACTTCTTCACTTTTTATTTATTGGGATTTTTCACAAATTGTCATTAAAATTACTCCCAACAACAACCGAATAATAAATATAATAAATAAAACGGCACCGATCTGGATCCGAACCGAAAATCTCAAGAAAACCTGTATCTTGGACGTGGTACAAATCGAGCCTAAAGCGGAAAATTTGAATTTTTGAACCTGAATCGAAACCTGAAACTACTATTTATCCCGATCAGGTTTTCGTTTGGCGTTTTATTAAGCGTTGTAAAAATTACACTTAAAAATCATCGAATTCAATAGACCAGCATATATTTGTTTCATCGACCGAGAGAAGGCACATGATAGAATCTGACTTATAGACGTGATTCAGTTGCTACAGGACCGATACCAACCAACCTCATCCACACGATCAGAAACATTTACTCAAAATTATGTTCGTGTCAAATTAGGCCAAAAACGGACAAATCCCATTACATATAATAATGGCATTAGACAAGGTGAATCTTTAATCCCCCTTTTATTCAATATAGTTATGGATGAGATAATTAAAAATGTTAAAAATAGAAGAGGCCATAGAATGGAAAATCGAGAAATAAACATTATTTGTCATGCTGACGATGCAGTGCTTTTGGCAGATTGCGAGAATGATTTACAGAGACTCATGCATATATTTCATACTACAGCAAAAAAAAATATAACGTGGTTATCTCCCAAAGAAACCAAATATATGACTACATCAGAAGAACCCCTCCGCTGTAAAGTGGCGATGGATCGGAGAGTTATTGAGTAACAAATGGCTTTTAATTGTCTGGGAATTGAGCTTTCAAACTCTGGGTATATTGAGAGGAAAGTAGAAGAGCAAGTGGCAAAAGGAAACAGAATTGCTGGCTCCCTTAATGCCACAATCTGGCGAAACAAGCACATAAGGAAAGAAACAAAGGGCAGAATATACAAGGCCGTAGTGAGACCAATTTTAACATATGTAGGAGAGACAAGACCAGATACTTCCAAAACCAGAAGGTTATTTGAAACTACGGAGATGAAAATTTTGCGGAGGATCGCCGACAAAACATTATTCGACAGAGAAAGGAGTGAGTCGATAATAAGAGAGTGCGGCGTGGAATATATTAATCAGTGGGTTCGTCGAAGGAAGGTGGAATGGAATGAACACATAGACAGAATGGATAAACAGAGGATAGTGAGAGTGGCAAGAGACAATGCTCCAAAGGGGAAAAGAAGTGTGGGTCGACCAAGGAAAAGGCGGAAAGACAAAAATGTGGGATGTGGTAAATGTACTGAAGGAAACAGGCACAAGCCTAGGAAGAAAGGTGGAAGAAGAAGAAAAATCGTTCCTAACCGTGACTTACCTGTCAATTTTTCATGTTTTCATAATCACTGACCTCATACTTTTTTCTTAAATCACCATTTTCCATGACATTTAATCAAATTGATAAACAACTATGAAAAAATAGCGATATGGCTGGGACTCAAATCCAGATCTCCCAATTTCCATTGTACCACTTTTCGTCGGCTACCCGCCTTGCTAACAAAGCATTACCATAACAGTATGAATCGGATTGTTATGGGGATGCTATATTCCATTGTACTATAATGGTTGGAATACCTGCCCGGAAAGTGGAAGATCTGGGTTCGAATCCTAGTCATTTTACTATTTTTACACATTAGTTCATCCTCAGAATTCAGCCGCACGTTTTAGCCGTGATAGATTGTTTCCTTTCAAACATCTTTTCAATCAAATGTCATCAGAAAGCTACGGATAACAAAAAAAAACTTCCAGATGTATTACCATAATTTATCCTCAGAGCGAATAAAACCGGTTTGATAGGGTCTGACGGATCGTAACTGGAATTGAACCAAAATCATTGCGTTTCCTTCAAACTAAGGCGAAAACCGAAAAGAAAAAGCAGCAACTCGATAGCTTGATTATGTGCCATTGGACATTCAAATTCGAATCGCATGTTTAGCAATTTCCGATCTGAGGCACGAGATCAATGGAGGGTTTCAGTTGAGTAAGCGACTGTTTATGGATAGTATAGCGTAGTATTGTTAAAAGTGCTTCGACAGCTTAGGTCATTTCTCACGTAGGCCCCAACCGGGAATTGAACCCAGGACCGCTTTCGTTGCAATCGAACGCGTTGCCCACTTGGCTATCCGGGAGCCCTTGGATGATATATGAGATCATTTATGAGTTTTCACATAGGAGCAATTGAAGATAAATTTCAACAAATAATTATGGTTTTCAGGGATTATCCACCCGAGCGACTTAAATACGCGCCGGAGGAAGCTGTTCTTATTGTATAAAATATAACTGCCAGGTATTTAGCGTCCGTCAAGGAAGGATATTTTACAGTTCATTTTCAACTTTTACTATTTCCGTTTAGTTGAGTTTATAAGAATGGTTGTTATTTCATGGCAGGTACCTTGCGCGTTAATACATTTTAAATGAAAAAAAAAATCGTATAACTATTGCATAAATTGTTTATGTTACCTAGAGATACGTGATTAATGCAACGGAAATAAAATAGATGGATTATTAAATCCAGCATAAAAGGAAACGTAAAGCCGTCTCTTGGCCCTTTTAAAAGAGGGGCATAGGCCTCTTAATCCATTACAGAGTAACAATTTAAAATTATATAACCGCCTTCCAGTACTAAATTGAATCAGAATTTATTTCTACGTTTCTGTTAGCAATTTGTCAAAGACTTCACGCCCGCATTCCTATCTACTCTCCTGAACTGATTTGACTTCCGAGGGACCTTATTATCTTCGACATACAGCTGCCAAACCTTCAGTCTTCTATAACAAACCTTACCACCCTGCCTTAAACCTTCTCTGAGCTGAGCACTAACCTGGAGAGGATTCCAAACCGCACTTATCGAACAGGGAAAACGTACTATAACCCCCTTCTCTTCATCAAACTCCACGTGCAGAATCTCAGAGCACAATTAGCTAATCGTTGGATTCCTTCCGTATTACGAGTTAAACATCAAATGGACTGAATGCTCGATGGTGTCTACAAAGCCTTAGAGGATGATCCCAGATTTCATAAGGTATTCGAACAACGATAGACCAGTGATACACTTGGGTTTGCATCAAGTAGAAATTAAAGGAATTTACCAATTTGCTTGATTAACAAGAAGTAAAGAAGACGAGGGAAGAAGAAGAGGGAAGACCGAAGAAAATGAGTAAATGATTGAGATTGATCATATTTCTGAAATATTTCTATGAATTCTTTTTGCGTCATTTTTCTTTCCTATACTGGGCAGGTTTAGTTTCATTCCGGAAATTGCCTCGATTCGCTATCGTTCATCCACGTCAAAAATAAAACAAGTATTAGTAATTCTGTTAAAAGTGCTTCAGCAACTATGGTAATTTCGCACACATGGACCTCCACCGGGAATCAAACCCGGAACCGCTTCCAACGAAGGAGAACGCGCATCCAACTTGGCTATCCTGGAACCCCGTCAGAAATAAAATAAATAAATGTTTAAAAAACGCCTAACTGGAAACAGTTCCAAGCAATTTCTCCTTGTCCAACAGTCAATTTCTCCCTTGTTAGTTACTTGGTTGATCGGCTTTTTATGTTAACAGATTCTGATCATAAAGCACCAATACTGGCCCCCGTCTCATCCCCGTTGCACTGCTCCCGTTGATTTTCAAGAAAATAGCTAGAAATTCCCAAATAGTAGTTCATAAAGCGATAAGTCTACGAAAGCCACTTTCCGGAAATTCTAGGAATTATTATGTGATCCAGGTTCTTTTCACAGAATATCCATCCTCAAAAGAATGGCGTTGTGAATTTATTCTCAATTGCATATAATTCTCTCTCAAAACACAATCGCTGCACTTTCTGTGTAGCGATACAGAGAGCCAATTAGTTCCAGAGGAAAGTCATCCTTTTTACTTGGAAGTATCAGCAGCACGGTTTCCTCATGCTATATTTATCTGTAAATGCTCACTGAATCCCCATTGAGAGATCTCGAAAGAGGTTTGCAAGGGAATCCTAATGAGGCGTTTCTTTTATTAAGGTTCATTGCTATGAAACAAAAGATGCACCAATGAGCTACTTTTATAAACTTGTGTATTTCCCGCGTGTGGGTGGGGTACGAACTCGCAAATTCAAAGCAAGAGTTTTTATGACGATACTCTAATTAAGAGCGCTTAAAATTGCGTCGAATAAGGTTTCTAAAGGGTTCTTTCTTTTACATCCTATCATTTTCTGAATGACCCAAAAACATCTTTGATGTCAAATTAGCTATTTCAGTCCGTGGTGTTTGAGTTCAAAATTTTTAGAAACGATCTTTCATAAATTTACTATCTCATGTATCACATACGCAATTTACGTATTCTATGTATTATTTATTTATTTAAATATTTTGGCGAGGTTAGGCCAATGGGCCTCTTTTACACCTAACCTCTGAATTTTTAATACAAAACTCATAAATATAAAAAACAACTTACAACTCAAATAAAACATACAGTTCTAAAAATGTAACTATATAAAAATAAAATAATAATATCATTCTATACAAGTTTCTATGTATCATTTTCGTTCCTCTCAGGGCTCTCGGATATCTAAAAGAGCTGTGCTTTTGCCTTTGGTGGTAGCAGTCTCGGGTTAGGTTCCTATGGGGGGACATACATGCGAAATAACCTTCGCTATTGAAGCAATTTAATGTTTCTGCTAATAACTTTGTCTCAATACAACTGAAATGAAAACTGAAGTGGATAGAACTTAATAGAAATACATTTTCATATTTTCAACTCCTTTCTTCGCTTCCGTCTGAGTACGTAACTGTACGTATCAAGTAGTACCCTTCCTTGCATAAAAATCGAACGGCGTATTGCGTATTGTATAAGATTGAAGGGAGAAAAATTTGAGGTTCACCCTTCTTCCTCATTTCCCTGTTTCCCGTGGAAACTCGTGGCTCGTGCACATCATAACTCAGAACTGTGGATTTGAATGTTAATTGTACATTTTTCTTCATTTTCCGATTTGGTTTCCTCTTTTACTTCATGAGTTTTCCACCCTTTCTCCGAGTTTTCTCCGATCTGGGGCTTCTTCCTTCATCAGTCTCCAATTACCGCAAGATTTTTCCTCCCGAATTCATTCCCTTTTTTCATTATTTCCTTGTAAATATTGCAAAGAAATACGAGCTTTGTTAGATGAGTGAGCCACTCGGGCCTTACCTTACAAAATAAAAGGTCTACCTAATAATCTGATAATCCGATTCAGTCTTTCTCTCACTAACTACTTTAGCATTCGACCCACTCCTTGGTCGAGAGCTACTTTTCCATCAGTTTTATAACTGTCCATTTCTGCTTGGAAACCCCGGCAACTGCAAATATATTCGAATTAAATGTAATTACGATGAAATTTTACGAAATTTTGCAAAATATCAACCAAGCCTTAGGTTTTAATTTCTTTTAACTGCATAACCGGCCAGCCCTTAGTTTTCGTTATATTTATTCTTTCTGTAACCTATTCAAAATTAAACTTTGTCCTTACATTCTACGCAAATTCTTTCCTCATAAAGAAGAGTAATATACAGGGAATTAAAGTAATATATCTCTTGATAGCTGAACATTTTCAAGCAGTAGCTAACACAGAATTCAATTTATCACATATCAAAGAGTAAAAGAGGCATACACACAGTTAAACTCAGATGAATACCATAACTGAATAACAAACAATATGCAGTATTACCAATAGCACAAGAAAATTTGCAAATTATCTACGAAGCACAAATAAGTGGTTCTTTTACGTCAATTTAAGTCATTAGACTCTGCATGGAATTCTTCAGTCCGAAGTTGGAGAAATCTCAAATAACGTACCTGACGATAGATATTAGTTCAAAGACGATTTATTTAGTAGAGATACCAATAAACCAATGTGCGATGGGATTTATGTCTCTCATCTGTTACTTTTAATAGGGAATATTTAGTCAAGGTTTCTTTAACAGCCATGAAACACGTTTATTATTTGAAGATTACTGGGTCCTCGGAGTTACCATGTAGGTAACGCGTTCGACTTCGCTGACGGTAGTCCGGGGTTTTATCCCCGGTGGGGGCTCACGTACTAAATGACCCATATCTGCCCAGGTTAAGCGTCGAAGCACTTTGAAAATCACTACATTTTTATAAGAGGTTTATTTCGCTGAAACCGGTCAAGTGAATAAAAGAAGTTCCACATTTTTCTAATACGTGCGATGGACTTTTACAATATCAAGCATCTGTTGAATTTATAAATGCGAAGCTGTCTTAGCTCAGAACTTCAAAGAAAAAGTCTCTGTATAAACGATCATACCAAACCTGTTCAAGCTTGACTTACTCTGATTTTTAAATATAATCACAGCAACAACGTATGCATATAAAAATATTTTAAGAACATGAAAAAACATTAAAATTACGCAATTAAAACTTTTTAGACATAATAACATNGCGCTGTTAAATCATGCTTTGAATGTGTTTTAATTATGAATCGGTGATACTAGTAATAGTTAACAAACGTGTTTTACTAATCAGATGCATGTGTAATCAAAGATTTTCTGTTTTAGATTCAATTTAACCAAGATATCGCTTTAAATTTACTTGTTTGCGTACGTTGTAGAAGTCTCACTTCTAATATCCCTCAGAATGTAAACAGAGTTTTTGATAAAAAAACTGAGTTTAATTTCAAAATGGATAGAACCTTTTCTAATCTGTTGCGATTGGGAGCGGAGACACTGACCTAAAGTTACTGATATAAATCATTGATGTGTTAATCTTGACGTCGTCTCTAGGTCGGCGGGGCCCCCAGCGAGAGGGTTGCCGCGGAAATGTAATCAGGGAAACCAAACACCACGATAGTAATTTTTCATGCTTCTATTAACATTATTGTTCTAAAAGGTATTGAAATACATTTCAAACTACTTTTTAAGGCTTCCACAGATTTATATAAAAATAATAAGCCCATTGGAATGTAACGATTTATATTTCAAGCTTTAATTCACGTAAATGTGTCGATAGTTTTCGATTTAACAGTCTTAAGAAACTCTTCATAACTCTTCATGTTCGTTTGACAAATGAACCCTTCGTATCTTATGCATATTTTACAATCCCTCCTTATGACAATCCTCTCGTATTACCCATTTATTTTCCAGATATACTATTTCGAGGGGAATTTCCACCGGAGATCCTCAAAGGGTCCAACTCCCAGAGGAGCGGGGCTCCCATAGGTTGGGGCCCCGCCCCCCAACATTTGCGAATGTCCCCCGGCCCGTCATTCAAAAGGCTCGGTTATTGACGGAAGAGTCTTCGCGCAGTAACATCAACGATAAGAGATATGGAAATCAAACGCTACACTTTGGCGACGAACTAGTTAAAAAGCATTATAGTCATTATATAGTGAAGGGTGGATAGTAAAACCGGAAATGGAATTCAAAAAATCATCTCTTCACAAAGGAAACTAATACCATCACATAGGATCGATCTGAGGAAAATGAAAAATGATAGCACTCCGATCAATTGCTTTAGGATGACTCTCCATCGCATCCAACGGATACCTTAATAAAATCCGCGTCATATGAAAGCAATGAGGGCTTCAAAGCGAAAAGTTGGATTCCTCGCAGAGAGGCTTCTTCCAACTCGGGGAATAAGTGAAACACAACACGATGAATCTCAAATCGAAACCCACTTATCCCACTCCTTATTTACGACCTCTCAATAGATACTGGAAATGATGCTGAAATTAGTATCCCTCGTAAAAATACTAGTTATAGTGTACTTTGAAATTTTGATGCTAAAAACTAGCCTTGGCCCACTTTTCGTTTTAATAACTCTTATATTGGACAGTTTCAGGCGGATTCGTTGAGACATGAACTTTGTCACTGATAAATTGTGACTTGATAAGATTTTCTCTCTGAGAGAGAGATTGGCCCAGAAGCTGGAGTAAGGTTGAAGTGACTTCAGGTGTCCTTCATGGACATATAAGTGGTACATTGCTCTTTTTCATTCCTAAGAATAACCGGAAACAACAAGATTGATGGTACAACTATTACCTTAACGGTTGGGATAGTATTATAGAGATAAATGGCAACGGGTGTATCATTTTAGAGAAAGATTTAGATAAGATTGAAAAATGACATTTAATACCAACGAGCAGCTTGTATTAAAATCTTTCGCAAGAAATGTCCACCGCTTGGAATATCCGATCATCTTGTGCAAAATAGACCTAATTCGATATTTTAGCACACATTACGGTAATAATAATATAGACACATCAGTGTATACGATGACATTTTTCCAGCTGATAACCGTTATAAACTAATAAAACAGTTGTACAGATCCAAATTTACATTTTATTACTGATACTGCGAGCTACCACTGTAGTGTTGCAGGGGGTATTATCTCTATCTAACTCTAATTGCTATTAGTTTCAGTAATATTCCGCGGAGAAAACGACCAAAAATCCATCCTGAGAATGAACATTATTTTATTTTTATATCTCTGGCTATATAAGAATTAATGTCTTGAATAACATACAGAACTCCCTAAGATTGTATTATTGAATCACATTAAGTAATGAACTCCTTTCATTGATAAACCAGAGGAACAACCAACTGGTATGAACCTTTGGAGAATATTATTTATTTAATATTTATTTTTTGAAATTATTTAATATTTGAATTCGTAAGTGTATTTTTAAATAATGTGCTTAATATATATCGTTGATCGCTATTTCGTACTGGCTGTATTTATCTACACCCATTAATATCTATCATTAGATACTCTTTTAATTAGGTCCAGTCCTGGGTGTGTGACATGGGGTGTAAAAGCCGTGCGATTTGTTTCTTTTGCTTGTTGCTGTAGTGTGTCACTTGCGGAAAGATTGAGTTCATCCTAGCGTCGATTTCTCTTACGCTCATTATCGGATCGGCCGAAGTAGCACGGGAGTCGAATAACGAGAAGATATACGGATGTGTCTGTAATGAAAGATATCTGCAGGGATAAGAAAATAGGGATGAGTAAAACTAGGCCATTAGAGTGCTTGTCCCGAAAGGGAGCAGCGTGATTGATATGTATGTATTAATGTATGTCAGATGTATTGTCAAGTGGAGCGAGGAAAACCCATTTACGATGTTAATTTCCGTTACTCGGAGCTCATCTACGGAACGCGTCTAGTATTTGGAACCCCGCAGATAAGAACGAGTCGAAACCTAGGAGTCGAAAATCCCAGCTTAACGCAGTGCGTTTTTTCCTCTTTGAGAAGGCAGTAAGCGTTACAAAGATGCCCTCTGACGTCAGTTGCGAATCTTCGGAAGAAAGGAAGTAAGAAGCTCGATCAAAGTCGCTAGAGAAATTCAGCAAGAGTAGTGTCTCTTTGGAAAGGGGGGAAGGATCTTACGTCCTCTCGGTTTTTCTTCACGGATCTCTCAGCCGACGTGAAATTGGAAAAGTAGAGGCGTGAAAGATCCGTTTTAAAACACTTTCCGCGACACGCGACCGCTAAAAGCGAAAAAAAACAGGCGCGCGGTATGCGGACCATGCACTAAAAGGTGTCCAATTAACTTATTGATTCGTTGCTCTTGAGGTTCCTATCGAGCAGATCGAGATAGAGAAAGATAGTGAGAATCGAATTTGTTGAAATAATGCAACGAACTCTAACGCGCTGTTAAATCATGCTTTGAATGTGTTTTAATTATGAATCGGTGATACTAGTAATAGTTAACAAACGTGTTTTACTAATCAGATGCATGTGTACTCGATAAGAGCGATGACAATATATTAATAGATTCATGATACAATGGATTCATGATAGAACTTTTACTAAACCACAGAAAATTACAAGCACGATCAAGGTGTCGTAGCTAAGCTATATCTTTAGGTGACAATTAAGAGAAAACAGCAAAATATATACAAGAAACAAACAACGAAATCTGTGAGAGAAAGAGTAGACCCAATGGGGACAGGGCTCCCAAATAGCCAAGTGGGCAACGTGTTCGACTTTGGTGAAAGAGGTTCCGGCTTCGATTCTCTGGGGGACCCCATGTGCGAAATGACCTAAGCTGTCGAAGCACTTATAACAATACTACTACCAATGAAGACAGGGGAGGAGGAATAGGGTAAACGTCATTGGAGAGACGGGGAGGTGGGGGTGAAAAAAAAGGAACAGGAAAGGTCAGAGGTGGAGGGTAATTAGGAAAAATATTTTAATTGCAGCAGTATCGGTACCTGTTAGTATCTGCAAGCAATTGTGTCTATAAATAATAGAATTTTAAGATTAAATGCGTCTGAAATATAAAGAATTAGCCCCAATCCAGAACTCCATCCAATAATCCCATATCAATATTTTACATCTTACTGAGATTGCATATTCAATTCGTGAAGGTTTAACATAATAATAACTTCCGGAGAAAAATATAGCGTAACATAAAGTTTATGGATAAGTTAAGAAGTCAATAAGAGAATAGAAGATAGTAACTTCAAATTCTTGTTCGTTCGTAATCTAATTTTAAAGATTCTTGCCGATGCTAAGACTTTATAAATAAGTTCTGTTCAGTTGACAAAATTCTCAGGAATATTAAGTATAAATTAAAAGAGAGAATTATAGCAATTTACCCCAAAAATCAGATGACTACTATGCAAGTGGGTCCTAAGTAAAGCAGCTGACTTTTATTAATTTAAAATACCCGCAACTACTTTCCCAAGGATTTAAAAGGTACGAATGTTGCTGCTCTCGTAATTTTACTATAATTTAATTATACGTACTTCGCGGACAGTGCAAACGTTCAGCGGTAAAACGAGCGCGGAACACGCAGGTAAAGACGAACGAGAAACCGCAAGAAATTAATTACCCGGGCCATTTAATTTTTCCGCTCAGATAGCCATCAAACCCGCGCAATAACCGAGCTAACTTCTTTCTTCGGGAAACCTAATAGATCATAATAGGATCGTTTCCGCGGAATCGAAAACCAAATTAACGTAGCCGTAAAATTAACGTAGCCGTAAATGCTGGTTGGGCTCACCCTCCCGCACTTTACTCATTCCTCATACTCCCGCATAGCAACCCCAATATCCTTATTGTCCCGCCCCTTAACTTCTCCATCTCCCCAACTCTGCCTCCCCTCCACCGCGTTCGCCAGGGATTGGACGCCAGCAACGCTGCCAGTTCACTCCGCGATCTCGAGCAGGACGCCTGCGAATCCACCCCAAGTGGCCCGTGATACCCCGACGGCCGCCCGCCCGCCAACCTCCGCGGAAGGAAATATTTAAGCGGTAAGTTTCGGAAAGTACAGGCGGGGAAAAGTGTTGGAAAAATTCTGGCACCGCTCCGCCACGGCGGCGCGGAACGTGGCGGAAAACTCCCGATCGCCAGTGGACACCTCGTTGGGGGAAATTTTGTCCGCAACTTTCCGCGCGCGACTCCGGCAGGTCTTCTTTAATAATGAAGAGAATGAGAGCAATTTGTAACACGTGAGAGTTTTTATTTCGGTCCGACGAAAGTGTCGGCAGAGATTCGGAGATAAATTCTTCACGCGGGCCTGGAAGGGTGTACATTTATTTTTAAACAATGAGAGCGGAAATATTTCATTTTTATACATCTCTCCCTTCTTCTGCAGGTCGCTAACTTACGCGGTCTTTACTTGACTTTTCGCGCATTAGAAATTGAAGCTTGTCACAAAGCCAATAATTACCGGAAGACTACAAACATTTTGTTGGTTTTTCTAGGAAGTTGAAATCAAGTTCGAAAACTATATTATTCGCGAAATTAACGTTGAAAGTTTTTTGTCCCTTTATACGGTGAAATATAGCCTTAGATAAAGCAGTTTCTGCACAATTTACCAGCTGAATGATGAAGATTATATTGTGCCACTTATTTCGGTCGCTGCTTTGAAGGGTGAAGGAAATCCTCTGGTTTGACATCTTCATAGCTGAAGTCCCGAATTTTTTTGCTGGAAACACTGAAATTTAACGCGACCCCCCTCACTCATTCTCTAACATAGCTTTAAATTAATTGCAGATCAAGAATTACATCTTTCATGAATAATCTATTTCCCATGATATTATATTTAATTATTTACCTATAATATCATTCCTAGTGCTAGCACTAAATCGATGATGAGCATGGAAAAAAAGGTCAGGAAAAATTGTTCCATTATCACCTAAGATCATAACTCGCACAAAAGAATAACTTATAAACGACGAGTTTATTATAGTATCAGTAGTATCGCCTCAGAGTTAGGACAAATGTTCATTTTTAGAAATATCCGTAGAACCTCTTTTCGACATTATACAAGGCAAACTTTCAACAGACTTCGCATCGAAATCTACCGAGGTACGGAAAAAGGGTTTCTAATAAAGAAGCTGATAGCGTCCGTAACTCCGTAACTGACTCTATACAAGATATAGGTAATTCTGACTTGATTAACCTTACCTTCCTTTCGGTGAGTTCCTCGACGCAAATACATGCGATAAACTTCAGTTACCGGCTGATTTATGCGAAAAATATCCAAGCAAAAATCTAGGATACGAAAAAAAAACCTTTTGATCGTATATCACTGTAAAAGATGGTGTAAAAGTTTCATAGAGTATAACCTGCGAATAAAATTGCCGGAGGTAGGTGAGATTTTGTCCAACCAACCCTCTAAAATTTATCTGAGCAGAATCCTAGTGTTACAGTGTCGAAAATTGAAGACATTCATCCAAGCGCAGCTAGGCCTCTTACGGAACACACGATAGGATTGCGTTAAAGATGTTTCACGTTAGATTAAACCGCGATCCTATGGAGAGAGGGGAAAGTAAATGGAATAAATTGATTACACAGTGCTTTTACAGCTAAACCGCACCGAAAGTTACTTATTTAACCGATCCATTTATCATTGTTCAATTGTTGTAAAAGAAGTTGTAAAAGATTACATTGTAGATGGTAAGCAAAATTTTTTTAAACTTTCGATTTTCCTCAATGCGTTATTTTGCGCCAAGAAACCGACGCTTCTTTACCTATCAACGAAATGATAGCAAAGAAACGGTTGATTATTCTATTCCTAAGTTTTCTTTAGTTTAAGTGGAGTGCATTATTATTTCCTTAGCGCTATAAATATCCTCGCTGACGCTATTTTAACCTTCAACCTGCAACGAGGAAATGTTCACAGACAAATTGATAGCTTAGACGAGAAATCTGTGTCCATAGCAATTACTCAGTCAGAATGCGTACTGAAACTGGAAGTTAAGCAGATTTTGTCAATGGGAGTTTGTTACCTAAAGTCGCATATATCCCCGCGACGTGTTTTGCGTGAATTTACCTCACTAACTACAAGTTTGCTTCGTCATTTGCATAGATAAGGCTTAGCGAACGGTAACAATTTTGAGGCGAATTATGCTGGGAGGAAAGGCTGAAATATTTCACATAAAGTATGTGAAAGGTCGGGTTTTATCAGTTGACTGAAAAGAGATACAAATATATGAGACTTTTCGGTTAACCTTTGCGCGTTGCGATTTTGTAACTCAGCTGAACGATGGCCATGGAAAATAGCAGTTTTAGCTGAGTTTCGCAAATTTCGCTCAGAGAACGGTAATTTCAAAATCATTCAGAATACTTTTTATTCTATTTCCCCGCACATGAAAATATGGGAATTTTAACTGTAATAATGTGTCAGGGAGCAAAATAAGTAGGAAGCAATATTCACCTTTTCCTTCGTAGAAGTTCGGAATCTACGTAGGATTAAAAATTGCCTCGTAAATTTATAACGTTAACGCGTACCGGCTTATGAAAGATACGTCATAATTTAGGTTGTAGCGTATGTTGAAGTGAACTATATATCAAGGAAGTTTGTGTTATTTTTGTGGCATATGATGACATTTCGGCTAAAGATCCGGCATACCTTACCATTACACTAAATCACCGTCCATTTTTAAAATTAATCTAGCTCTCTTTTCAGGGGGAAATTTTCTCCGAAAATGTACCATATAGTCACAAATATATTTCTTCAAAATCCCCATGCTCTTGCGCAAGACTTAAAGAACACATTTGCAGCGCATAATGCAACCTACATGGAGTACATCGGCAGTTGAAGTTTGAAATCAGTCATATCACGTCCAACGTGACAGCAGTGACGTTTCCATTTACAAGGCGTAAGATATTCGCAGAACCTAATTAAGCGCGGTTAATTACCGATTCCTGGATGTTTCCGAACAGGCGAAGAACGGTCTTGGGAGATACAGAATTCAAGGTGGGTAGGACGTTGAGTAAATGCGGCGTGTAATGTCACAGTTCGATTTGAAAAAACGTTCGCCAAAAATTGATGCGATATAAATCAATTTTGGGCCGAGGATCAACGATATTCAATTTCGAGCAAATGGACTAACCCCTTCCCCTCTCAGTTCAATTTTGATGTGGCAAAGAGGCTGGAGAGTTTCGATTGGAATCGACTGAATTACTGCGCGAAATTGTTTTTAACGCCGAATTTAATGATGTTTGAACGACGAAAATGTACAAGTCGTTGCCGAGGACGTTTGTCAAAATACGGAAGTTTGCCCAAAAATTATCTCGTCTCAATGTTTACGTTTATTTATCATCTTATGACATTTTTCGATGTATGGAAAACAAAAAATTTTAGAAATTGGTAACGAACTCAAAGAGCTTAGCTAATTTTTGAACGCCAGCGTAAACCGTGTGCTTACCCAAGCGGTCTAGTTTCGTGTTACTGAGTGAACGATAATTAACTTCGGTGCAATACTGTTGATGTCTCGTACTGTTTTTTACTGTTGTTGAGTAATTGGATACAGTGCAGTATTTCAAGAGGTTTATGTAGAGGTTCACAGCCCTTCTGTAGAGAGAGGGCTGCGCTTTGCCCTTTATTAATTTATTCCTTGCCGTTACCTAATGTGCTATCATTAACTCTATACTAGGCATTGTAGTTTTGAACTTTAATATCAGTGACACGTTAACGAGTGTGTGGTTGAATTCAGAGCTTCCTCTCAGATTTTACACTCGTTATCTAATTAAGTTGTGCTAAAGATATCTTCTAAGTTCAAACCATCGGGTAACTAATACACAAAGCGCTAGTAAAGGAGTTCACTTACAAATTATTTGAGCATTGTGGAGGGTTTTACTAAGATACCACGCTGGTGGAGAGTAGGTAGAACGAAGATTAGGAGTTAGGGCTAAAGTTACTAGAGAAATTCAGAGAGAGAAGTTTCTCGCAGATGTGAAAGAGATTATTCGGCGGCCGGACCGACCACCTTGCCTGCCCCAAATCTCTGCATAAAATTAGAGAGAGACTTCTTTCATAAAAGCCCTTTCCTTCTGCGGAAGATACGCAACAAGGATGGAGGAAAAATAGACTTACGGATGATGCGCGTACTCACAGCCATACGCCAAATGATGACTGGCAGGGTAATTATGTAGATGTAGGGATAGGTTCAGCATTCTCCGCAGATTGACCGAGGAACGCGTATCATGAATAATAAAAGGTGTGGCGCTCAACATGCGCTTAAACCGAAAGAAAGTTGAGTGAAAGATTTTCCTTATTCATCCGTTTTATTTAGTTGAAGTTCCGATCGATCGACAGCTGTTTACTCATAAGTTGTGGCCCATTCTTGCTATTCAAATTCAAGCCTCGCTCTGAGGTTGCGTATCATGAATAAATATTGCAACATTACTTCTCAATAAACCTACCACCATTACCTAGGAGCATGGTACGGCTGTCATTGTACAATCCATAAAATTACCATTTTCCGTTGAGACCTTCACCTGCCCGCTCGTTAGCAAAAGCTCATGCAAAATCGCCAGTTTTAAATGAAAGAGCAAATCCCGATTTAATATGGAGGTAATGAAGATCCACCCAATAAGGAGGAGGTAGCAATTCGAAATTCATTACCAAAGCAATATCGGTTCGAATTTGACTCTGCAGGAAGAGAGCGTGATTGCACTTACAAATCGCTTCAAAAGCACTCTCCAATAAGGGAGTGGTGTAAAACAACATAACGCCAGAAGATGCAATCATGTCTCATTGACGATATGTTCGATTTGTCAGTACTTCTCGATTTTTTTTGCCTCGGAGACAATTTTGTGCTGTCACGGCCACTCTCGATTGTGTTACGTCTAATATTGACAGGACATATCTTACAGGTTGATCATCCTTTCCAAATCTCTCATACATTAGTCTCAGTCTCGCGCTGGAATAAAGTTGTTTTATTGTTATTATCTCCTAAGATGAATATAAATGTAAGACAGTATTTAAGTGCGAGTTTAACTTTCTTCGTTAAGACGGGAAGAGAAAAGTTTGCTAAGATTATCGCCAACTTGATTCCGCAGATTCCGAATTGAAAATGGCTGTAATGAGCAACCGTTTCCGCTACAGAAGCCGACATTATCCTTTTCTTACGGCATCCTACGTGGAGAGTTTAGTCCCACGTTAGACATTTAATTTCCGCGCTATGATATTCCTCGTTGAAAATCGAAAAATTTTGTCCTCACAATCACATTCCTTGGAATTACGAAACTAAGTTGGTGAAATATAATTTCCGGAGCAAATCAAAGGAAAGTTTCACTCCGCACTAAAACTATTTTGAAGTAATATCCATCAAACTTATATCTTAAAGGAATCTTTGCAACTTATATCTATTTAATGCTTCATCTTAATGATCAGGGAACGTGAATTCAGTTGCAAAGTCATTAATTCAGGGGCTATAGAGTTGACATATGTGTTAAACTTGAGAATTTTCTCCAGTCAATGATAATGACACCTACCATCATTAAGGTATCATATACTATGAAAGTTCATGGCACTACGGTACGCAGTAGCAACGGGAGAGCGATTTTGGAAGGGGTTGGCTGAGGAGAAATGGAGACAGGGTCAACACAGAGGAATGCCAAGTAATAGCTACTGAAGCCCCCGCTGACGACCGCTTTTATATAGTAGACCCGTAGGAACCAGAATTCGTCCCTCGTGCAAGTGCCGTAAGCTTTTGGGGAACTTAAAATTAAACGACTTGCATTCTGGTTGTGCCAGGCCATTTTGTCACCTGGGTAGAAATAATTCAGAAAGGAAAAAATAGTAAAAGGAGCACTTTTTACCGAAATGAATCATTTCTTCTTAACGACAAACCTGACATTGATTTATACTTTAACTTTCATTTTGGTGCCCTCTTCCAGGGGCAACTCAGGCAATTGTCTTTCTGCCTCATCCATCGCAAAGGTCCTGCAAGTAAATTTATCTATATCACATGCAATACGCAAGAAAATTAAATTTTTATTTTGACTACCCACTCATGCATGAACAATCCTGTTTTATTCATAAACAGATTGCACCCACGGTTTCTTCCGATCCAGCCCGTATCTCGCATCCCTTCGTGTCTTCTCAAGGAGCTGGGGAATATCCGTTTCTCATCAATCTTTCGCCTACTTCCTTCGCTAGATGTCCCAACGAATCAATTCCAATACAATAGAAGTCAATCGCTGGTCATTTGTCCCTGCACTATGGCAAAATCACCGCAATTTAAATCATCTCCCAGTTCGATGGAGACATCAATCCTGTCTCACACACTTATTACTTTCTCGATTCTTCCCGTTATTTCCATTAATATTCTTGAAACGTGAGGTAGATTTAGTTCTTAGGTTCTGTTCTTCAAGAACACGGAGAATTTTAGAAAGTCTGGGCTAAGAGACGAAATTTTCTCCTTTTCAAATATTTAGATATGACCAACACTCATATACTACCTTTATTTCCCAACCATGCCAAACCTACCCTGATATTGAATTACTTCCAGCATGCCAAAAGTAATTATAAACGGGTACAAATAAGTGAATTTTTTTAGCCTGGAGTTATTTATTCCCATTTCGCAAAGGTTGCCAACTGAGGAACCTTTCTAACCTAAAATGTTCGTCCGCGACCCGTACAATCTTAATAGGTACCCTTATTCTGTTGATAATTTCCACTTGCTACAGTAACGTGCATATAAAGATAATGATTTACGCAATATATCTTTGGTACTCCCAATTGTGATACGTTAATTATGGATAAGTAATATACAATCGTTACTTTGATCTCTTTAAGAGAACAAATGTGTGTATTTTACTAAATAATTAAGACCATCACACTAGTCTTGAAATATTTTTCTGAAATACAATAAAAGAAATCCTTTTGGTTCTTTAAAAGATACTTAAAATGATTTCATTAAGTACAAATTAGAAGGTATTCACAATACTTGATTTGAATCGACTTTTTCTGCGAGAATATTGCATTGCCAATAGAATATCTATGTATCTGAATCATTTACTTTATTTTACGCAATGGCCCAAAGAAAGTGATCTGAAACCCTGAAACCAGAGAAACATTGATTCACCCGGAGTCTCCAGGTCAAAATTCCCTAGTTGGCATCACTATTACCAAGTGAATTAGACAAGTGTCACACTTACTCCGGTCCTTTGTACTTCATAAGAGTATCTCAAAACTGCAGGATACGGAACAACAAGTACGGAATAATAATGTATTAATTACATACAGGTTAAACATTAACCCAATTAAATGTGATACAAAAAATACCCACTGGCACGATTTTGGCTATGTTTTTTCGTGATAGAATACACACCATCAGCATTTAAAACTATCCAACCCCTTATTATTTTTCCAAGCTTTGGCTGGGTTGGCAGTGAGAATTTGTGCTTGCCGTTTTTTTGCCATGAGGCTTTGATACTTTCTGTTTAGAGAACTGCTATTCTGTGGAGTGGGCCGGGGAAGGAAACCTCTTACACTCTGAAAGGGAGAATATGAGGCTATCAGGCTGCACTGAATTGCATCTTGCCCAAGTATGAGAAGCCTCGCGTCGACATCTTTCCACATAGGAAATCGAATTTAATCGCTCGCAAACGGAACGGAAATGTTTTCCATTTTGATGTGACTCACGAGGAACGAGACAGAAAAAAATATAATTGAAAAGTCTTGAGTTTTCTGTGGAAGTGAAGAGTACGTCGGAAAAGGTGGCAGGTTCCATGCCTCCAGTCTACTCATAGACTTCTTTTGAGTTAAACCGTACAGTTTACGGACAGAAATTCGGAAAAACAAAGGGAAATAGAACGCTCGCCGTTTTTTCCCTTTGATCCTTTCAACCGTTACCTTTACTCCCCATCATTTCTCAGGAATTACTAGGAGGAATTTTTAGTAGGAGTCATTTTCTTTGCCGAATGGTCATCATGGAGATTATGAGTAGTCGTTTATGTTTAAAACTCGTGGGATTTTATCCAAACCCAAATCCTCAATCTGAATAGGAGTCTGTGACTTATCAGTATTTGGCAAACTTACATTCAGAGGCTATTTCCTACTCACTTGAAGTGCTCATCATTTCCCTTCCTCTTTTGATATGGTGCTTGGTGCTGTACTCTCAAATAAAAACTGCTAACGTTTTGGGCCGAATCAAGCCTAGTCGATACAAATTTCCTGTTGTGATAACTTTTGTCATAAAATCATAACAACTTTTGTTTAAGTCTTATATAGATGTTCGGGAAAAGAAGTATAAGAAGGTTGTTGCTGGCGAACAGTAGATCCTTTTACCTCTTTTTTATATGGTCGTATGTCATACTCCTTCGGCTAGAATATCTGGAGCCATTCCTCGAGGTAAGGTGTTTTCTTGCGTTCTATCTTCTTTAATCGACTGACCTTCGAAGAATGAAGCGAATAATTTCTCGTTTAGTTTCAGCATAAGTTCATAGTCATGCGTGATATGCTCGCTCATTATTTTCATAGCTAAGAATTTTTCTACTAGGGTTAGTTTCTTCTATTTACAATTTCCATTGTTTTCCTTAGCTCTGTCGATCACATCAGATAATCTTTCACGTCGTCTTTAAGGTTTTTACTTTGAATAGAATTGACAGAAGTGTTTAAAAGTGCTTCGACAGATGAGGTAGTTCGGCATATTTAGACCTCCACCGGGAATCGAGTCCGGGAACATTTTCACCAAGTTGAACGTGCTACAGACTTGGCTATCCGAGATCCCATATTTCCTTTGAACTTAATTCAGCAGTACCTATTTTTCTCTCTGTATCTGTCTTTTTAAATTATCACTTAACCCAACTTTAAACATAACGGCGTTACGGTCACTTAACTGTAAATTCTAAGTTTTTGTTTCACTAAGTGATAAATATAGAGCTCGAATGAATTTAAAATACGGCACACATACATTTCTCTTTTACGGCATTAACGGTGATGCAGAAACGTAACAATAAAACCACCAGAGGTTGAAATGAAACGCTACCATAAAATATTACCTAACGCCAGAAAAATCGCCAGCAATTAATCAGTGACGCGTAACGTAAGCTTTGGATTCCGCAGGATTTTCCACAGCGCGGGCCGGGAGGAGGGAAGAGGAGGTTTGGAGATTTAAATTTAGGTATCCATTGATACATTCATACACAGGACCTTATTCTTGGAATTCATAATCCCGTCTAACACTGAAATAAAGAGAACAAGATCGTACAGACATGCGTGCAATAGAATGGAATAGTTGAGAAATAAAAAAAAACGATTATATAGATTATATTAACATTAATTTATGAAGTTATAAAAAATAGCAACCTTGGAGTATTCAGGATATCGTGAACAACTAGAATGAAGTCTAACAATAAGAAGTGTGAAAAATTGGTGAAAATTAGTGGGAATTGATAGAAACTATTCAAATTATACTATTGCGCATATTAATAAATACATTATTCTTTTTACTGTTAAAAGAGACTGTTGAGAATGTCATAAGAAAGGATATTATGAAAGTTTGCGTTAGAAAAGGTAATTAAGTATATTACAAAACTGTTACAGCTTTTCGTAGACATCTTAAAGGATACACCTGGGGCGACATTAAAGTAATTGAATTTATTCCATCTATTTATGGAAGAAGTCTCATAATGACACCTATACATACCGGGATTTCGTACCAATTACATTTCCTGAAAAATTAGCTTCCACAAGCCTGGTTGAATCCTCAGCCCTTCCATCATCACAAAACGGAAGCCCTAAAGGAACACTAGGAAAAAGGCATACTAGGCAAGAAGGGAGTGAGGAAATTAACTCCTTATTCCTCACTTAGTCAAAATGATAGTGGAGAAAAAGTCCAGATAATTGCTCCACATTTACCATTTCAACAACTATCTTCGCAGCATTCAATAATGGCTTATTTACCTGGATGAAACACATTTCTCAGCATCACTCATACCTCATTAGCTTTTATACTATCACAGCCATGCACAAGAGTGAAAAAATAAGTGGATGAAAGATGTACTATTCCTTATCTTGCACCAAAATGCTATAGAGCAGAGTTTCCCAAACTTTTCCTCCGGCGGAACACTTTATCAAATCTATGATATCAGCGCACCACCTAGGTTACTTTTTCTGAATTCAAAACTGAAATTCATACAAGAATTATCATTCTTCGTAAGTATCCGCGGAACACTTAAAAACTCTTCGTGGAACACCAGTGTTCCGCGGAACACACTTTGGGAAACCCTGCTATAGAGAAATACTAAAATCATCAAGTTATGGAAGCAGTAACTTTCATTAAAATTCCGCTTGTTTTCTTTGATATTCAAATTACCTCATTGTCTTTACAAAGTGTAACAAAGAAGTTTATAATTGAGTAAATTCAAGATTTTCAAAAAAGTTTGATTGTTAATACTTAACTGCCTGTACAATTTATTAAATCATCACTTCCTGCCCGTAGAGAAAAAGTTCGCGGAACAAAATCTTGATTTGGAGAACTTCTTTTTGACGATCAGGAAATCTGTGTCGATTTAGATACGCGTTTCCAGTTTCCGATGTAAATTACGAATGGTGCTATTTTGAAATGACACCAGACTACCTTCTAAGGTTAGTGCAGAATATCAATCAAAACGACTTCCGAAACACTTTAACTAAGAAAAGCGTATAAATTTTTCCGCTCGGGAAAAAACCGGCCAAGGCGTTGAGTTCAAGACGAGGCCTTCTTTCTGTTTACCCTCCCGCTAAAGAAAATATGGTTTTTTCCGATTCTTTCGCCTCCTTGGAGAGATAGTGGGAATGATAAAGCGGCAAAAACCCTCCTTCTCGAGGAGCAAATATAAAAGCTGCGCAAGAAAACTTAGCGTTACTCCACCGAGAAAGGTCTTTTTTTATCGGAGCGTCCGAACAAAAAGGCGCCGAGTAAAAAATATAAATTCCACATCAAACAAACAATCCAGATGAAACTAGTGGGGGATTTTGTACGCGCTGTTAGCACATCTTCATTCGCGACTTTAAAGAAGAGCGATCTGCATTGCTCGATGAGAATTCGCCAAAGCCCCCGGCTCATTGAGTTTATTGGCCGAGGTGTACGGTTCGACGGCGTTCCATCCAAAGACTCTAGGGATATCAAGAGACAGTTGAAAACCATCAGTCACCAAGAGACAGGCTATTCGCCCAAATATATTATTCCCAATATCCTTCTAGGGGGTTCTCAACCAGAGACAACACTTTTAATCATGAATTACTTTTCACTCAGTAGTCGGTTGAACCGAGAAATGTTTACATCCAAGAATTATTTCAATAAATAGATGCTCTACTGCAAACGAAAACATTCATTTTTATTATTAGGAAATCCTAGAAATTATTACTTTTTATATGTCGTACAACACCCGAGAGACTTTTCAACCAGAGACAACACTTCTGCCCATAAATTACTTTTCACCCAAGAGTAGTTTGAACCGAGGAATGTTTTACCCAAAAATTATTTCACTAAATAGATGTTTTAATAAAGGCAAAAACATCTATTCGTTATAATTTGAAAAAAACTGTAATTATTGATATTTATGTGGAACTATTACTAATTGGACTAGATTTGTTTGTGAAATATCATTTTAAAATCTCAAGTCCCGTCATAGAATGCACTATTGGTAATTTTCTGAGCTGACTCAGTTTCGGCGCTGGAAAACGTCTTCAAAAGAAATGCACGGAAAGGTCTTTTAAATCGCATTATTTATATAAAGGTAAAGGGTAAAGTTAAATTTGCACTTAAAGGCGTGCACTTGCAATCCCAAGGATAAACGGACATGAAAAAAGTCTCACAGGTCAAACCTGGAATCTTCCGCTTTCCGAGTGCTTTAACCAATTAAGCTATCGAGCAAAGCAAATATCCATGTCCTCAGCCCATCAGACTTTTTTCATGTCCTTTTTTTCCTTGGAATAAATGTAAAGGTTTTCTAAGTTTTATAAATTATTTCCATCTTAGTACCTCTAAAAACAGTTTTAGGCGATGACTTTCCAGCCAAAAAAGAACGATGATGATATACTAGACGGAAAAATCCATAGAAGGAAATGTAACTCGGGTAAAACATCTCTCAAATGATCGACTCTTGGATAAAAAGTCCTTGGGTGAGTAAACCTGGTTCTCTGGGTGTAGACTCTCCTGGCTGAGCTGTTCTTGGACAGAACTTCTCTTGAATGTAACAGCTTCGGCTGAGTCGTCTCTTTGGGGAAACGCTGTGGGTGGGACGTCCGGACACCGAATCGTACACTGCGTTACCTCCCGGTTTGGGCGAGGGCAGCTGAAAGAAAAATCTTCCCCGTCCGTCTATTTAAGTGATGAATTCGAAGCTCCGGAGGTGATTTTTTTAGAGGACTCCCGTTTTTTGCGCTCCGACGATTGCGACTTAAGCCAGGAGTGGGAGAAAATAGAGGTTTCTGCGGTAAAGAAAGTAATTTGCAAGGGAATGGAAGCGCAGAGTTTTCCGCGCGTGTTCCCGCCCCTCTCATTCTTATGCACAGACTTATTCATATACTCATCTGTGCTTCCATGTGTGAGAAGGTTGTGAAATCAAGCGAACGAGATGCAAACATTCGCGCCAATCCCTCCAACGTTAGAGAAACACCTTATCGATCTCCTATGTCGTCTCTATTTATTCGGCGCAACTTTAAATCGCCTACGCTCTCTGGCGTAATCACAGGCCAAAAATTCCTCGCTTCTTACAATTTACCCCAATTATATAGGTCAAACGCCTCCTAAAACTTATACATATATCCGCTTTATACTGCCCAGACTTTAGGAATCACGAGTCGATATGGAATTGATTGTGCTGTCATCCTCAGCGCTCATTAATGCAAGCACTGTTCGTCGAGGATGCTAGGCATATAAATACATATTGGCATTTAATATTAGTTAAACCTTCCATCATCGGGGCATCTTCAGGATTATGTCACCCGAAATGGTTCCTCGCCGCTGTCTTTTCATTCAGCCGTCCGAGGACGTGATCGATTATCATTCTATGCCCCAATATTCCATAGAAGAGGGAATAAAAGATCTTCCGCCAATATCACGTCTTGATAGCCGTAAAAGTCTTGTATCTCCGATGGGTGAAAGAAAACAGCTGAGATTCCATTAGAAACCGTAAGGAAATATTGAAAACGAGCCTTAATTTTCATCATAGATCATGGAACACTGAAGAATGTTAAAAAACTTATGCATTTCCGATGGTGCAAGATTTTTTTTGCTGATTGTTGCTTATTAAAAAACTTTCTATTTCGATAAATTACGATCGAAAATTTTCAGCGTAAAATACGGATCCTTGCAATTAGATTAATGGTCAATAATTATTTGTGCAATACTTTTTAATGTGATATAGTGCTATTTAACTACATAAATATTCAAGTTTTAAACTTCGAATAGGCTGAATCTTTTAATTAAATGCTTCATCGCGGTACTTGTGGAGTGACTGCGACGGGAGGGTTAAATAATTGGATTCGATTAACTTTTTAAATCCTTAATACCTTAACTAAGAGATTAGTTAACTAAGCTTCCCACAAGGATTCAAAAATTCATTGAATCGGAAAATATCATCCAAAATGTATTTGACAAGCAGATTTCCCGAGATAAAATCGAAAACAGATAGCAATTATTGGGCCCTTTCCAGATAGTTTGAGAGGTGCTAACCATGTTGCTAAGTAGAGTTTGGTGTTTTCACGTCCTCTGACTTGCGTTGTAAGCTGACTCGCAGGTTCTTTATGTAAATGTTTATTTACCACATACCATAAATTAGTATATTTACTATTCATAACGCTCAGAATTTAATTCCTCTGAAATGGTGGACTTTCATAATTTTAGAGGGATGTCATGCGCACATTTTTCATAAATCCGTATTTGCATTTTTGACCGTCGAAATTGAGACAAAATATGGTAACAATTCAGTTAACTATTTTTGAAATGAAGTTTTATGTACGCGAGCTCTTGGAAGTTGGTTGATACTTTTTATAGAGCCATGGAGTAAACACATTATTGCCTACAAACCAGGGATAGGAAAACTTCCGACCAAAATGAAAATAGAAACTGATTTATTTTCACATGTATAGCCTACGAATCTTCAGCGGTATTTGTATGGTATATATATGAGAGGCCATCCTCTCGCACGCTTCCATACATTGTTGGCTCTGTTATCATGGGGGGTTTGCCCCAAAAGCGCCCTCTTGACTACGCCTCTCATAATGGTATCCTTTTATATGCCACAGAATCATATACTTCATGGCTGAGCTAATCTCTTAAGTTATTCAACAGTATAATAGTATCTTTCGATTTTCCATTCATTGGTGCATATACTTCCCGTGTCCTCAACTTTCTGGTACTTGCCTTTCATAAACTAGCTCTGGAACCAATCTCCTCCTTACTCTTCTTCCTATTCCTGTTTAATATTTCAAGACTGCTGCATGTAATCCGGTTTCCAGGTAGTATTTTGAGGATACCTAAAATTCCTCTTTACATTTTCCCATTTTTTCTTCGAATTTTGTACTGCTGTTAATCTCTGATTACTTTTCCCTTTCTCTCGTGAATCCAAGATGTTTCAATCTGCGGCCAAAACTCCTTTTTTTCATTTTCTGCTCAAAAGCAAGAATTCGCTGGTAAATAGAAAAGAATCAGCAGCCATTGTTTCACAAAATTTTGTGCGGGCTTCCTTTTTCATTTTTCGTTTAAGTTTCTCCACAAAACCTCATTTATGCGCGGAATTTTAGCCATAACTATTTTTGAGCCAAATTAAATAATAGGTATTTAAGAATTAAAATTAAAATACATTCTTACGGCTCATATCCTGAATGTTTATTGCTCATTATTGAAGACAATGATTTTTATACCTCTAGTTTTGTTGCTATTTCATTTGATAATTTCGCTTCAACCATACCGCAAATATTTTACTTTTACTTTGATACCTTAACTCCTAATAGCAAAATTTCACGTATACGGTAATCAACGCCGGATTGTTTATCACTTATTATTGCCGAGATATTTATATTTCATGCCTCGAATTTTCTTGACATTTCCTTTCAGAATAGTGCCTTAATAATAGATGGTTCCATGCTAGCAGCCCATAATTCAACATATATTAAAGTTGCAATAATTTTTTAGACTGCCTCCAAGGAAGGGTTATGTTTCGAGAACGATTGCAAACTCTAGTGTCAAATGTTCAAAATAAAAGAACTCAGCATTCATAAATTATTGTAATGTTCTAGAATTCCATCAAATGTGACTTTGAGGTATGTCTACAAGAGATGTATTCAAAGTTCTATCTGAACACTTCGAAACTCTCAACCCCTTCGCTGAAGTGAATCAGAAATAGCTGTCATTCGAACTCGGACAAGAAAAATAAAGTGAATTACACAACTTCATCATCGTGAGTTGTTCTGTTTTGTTTGGCAAGCTTAAACATGAACTTCCACGATCCTTACGTTCCTCGGCCAGTCTCTCCTTCACTACATTCATCCTGTCCAATTTAATGCTATCTTGCATCTGTTTTCCGTCCTATCCCTTCAGCTTCGATCTATCATTCCCTCCTAACCCTACAATAACAAACGATCACTCCGCAAGGCGTGCCCAATAATAATTAATTAGCGATCTAGAATGTAATCGTCAGAGGCACGCTAGGATGAGATTTCTAACATTAAGCGTTGCAAACAGTGACATTTATTGTGACTTATGATGGCGATTACGTTACTTTCGTACGCCCAACTTCATTTTCGAAAGATATTCTTACGCCGCTGAAACTCTGTTCATAACTTTTAAATATGTATTGGAAATATGCTTTTTATGTTAAACCCACAACGTGAGTTTTGCAGCTTATAATGATAACTAAAATAAAATTAATATGTCCAAGCGTGACTTCGTGGAACTTAACACATCAAGAAAGAAAGTCCACTTCCTACACGCTACTTTGGTCCTCTCTCCCCTTTCACCTCTGTATCCTTCTTAAAGCTTATCTTCCCCTCACATATTAAAGTCCAGCATCCATGTAGATAATCACTTTCGGCAATAAAAATCTTCTGTGGAAATTACGAAGTGATCTTTCTTTTAAGGTAATGATTGAATCTTTATTGGAAAGAAGATATGATGACATCTATTTTAATATTTATTATTTTTTGAGAACACAACCATTCCTTAACTGGAAATATCCGACTAGCAGGGTCCTCGGGAATGGAGCGCTAGCACGCTAACCACTGCGACCAACGGAACTAGCAAAGTAAAACCTTCTAACAGAGTTATACAAATATTTTCTTTTGAGAAGGATGGTTTTTAGACAAAATAGGCCTGAGGACTTAATGGCTTTAGGATTGAGTTAGTTCATCATAACAGAATAATGACAATAAAGGCCCTAAAATGTTGGACTCGAAGCACAAGCGCTTAAATATCACCTTAAATTTAAATAATATGCTTATTTTTCATTCATTTCAATGATTTTCAATCTGGTAAAGCATCTTATAGTGAGCTATCATTTGGTTTTTTTTTTATATTATGGCAATCGCAACATTCTAAGGAGGTGATGTGTAGCTATGCAGATGGAGTTATTAAGAATAAAAAAATAATATATATTTTTTTCCAAAGAATAACAAGTGTGAAAAATGTGACATGACTGGGACAAAATTCCTCGCT
>KZ308502.1:540649-598639 GCA_000376725.2 Ladona fulva
ATAATAATAATAATAAATCGACTTTATTTCAGGGCGAGATTGAGACTAGTAAGTCTCTTCTTACATCTAACCCTATGTCATAAAAGATGAAAAGAAATAGTTTATGGGGCTAAAATAAAAGAAAAATAACAAAGAGATGTGTTTGCGGGTTAAAAAAAACCTAAGTTATTGCACTTAGGAAAAAATAGAACCCTGCAGGAAAACGCCCACAGGAAGGGGGGCGTGAAAAACCTACGAAACCTACAGACAGTAGCATCTAAAATTTTAAAGAAGAGGGGGATAATAAGAAAAGGAAAAGTGACTGCAACCTTACTGAAAAGAATAAAAAAAGCATAATAAATGTACATTTGTATGAAATTTACATTTATGGGAGTTCATTCAAATATACGAACGCACTATCACATGGAATATATTTGGTGATGAAACTTACGCTGAATAAGCCAATGAAGAGGTGAAGGATGGAGAGAAGAGAGTAATGTCGGAAAATGCATTGGTAAAGTTACGCGGAGGGTGTACTACGACCGTCTGTAAATAATTCAGCCCGAGGCCGGTTTGAACCTACATCGATCCACAATTAGCTATTAAAGTCCTCTCATTACCTTCAAAGAGAAAATGAGGCTTACGAAGCAAGATGAGGAATGAGGTCGTTTAACCTCGTTTTCCTCAATGAGCCAGAATGCTATGGAAGAAGTCCACGTCTGTGCATAATAATGAACCAATAAAAAAAATTACTTTTCGGTATGAATCGACCAAATGGATATCTCTACTCATCATCAATTCAACCGCAGTGTCTTACGCACTACATCAGCCATGAAAAAGATAGACAAAACTCATCGAAAGATATCCATCTACATCCTATATTAAAAGACAAAAGGATACCATTACATCTGTTAAGGTATGATAGCAGGAACTTGCAGAAAAAACGCACAATAAGATTTGTAGCTAAGGATAATTAAAAATATAAAGCATAAATTACATCATCTTTTATTAAGAAACCAGGACGAAGAGATCACAAGCTGCGATTGCGAATAAATTCCACGCGTTCGAGCAGGTTTTGAAAGATTTTTTTGCCGCTGACATTAATTGAGCAGTTTCCACTTTGGATTGCCAGAACTGAAAAAGCTTGGCGAGGATTATTACCGAAACACGACGAAATAACCTTTAAAATGATTGAAATAGCCGAAAATATGGGAAAATTAATGAATATAAGTTTATCCCACGCTATTTCCATCCCGCAAGCGAATTTCGGAATATTTTTCCTCAAGTTTCCTATTAAAATTTACGGGGTGTCGAAGTTATTATTTTATCTTAATTTAAATTCCCAGGGAGAACCACTGCGGGAGTGATTTTCTTTAACCGAGGTCATTACGACCGAGCTGATCCGTCGGAATTGCGAAAAAGTCCTCAGTTATCTTGGATTTGGTCCATGAAATTCGAGTAGCAGATGGAATGGGGTTTACCGACGGTGACGTTCATTGCCTTTATAATCATCCTTCTGTCAAGTTTGAAACTGAAATTCCGAATTTCCCATCATTCTCTCGTCTTCTATGTGTCGTTCCATCGTTTTGTACGCTAATGAGGCACTTGTTTTGCATATTTGCTCTCGCGTTAAAAATGTGTCCTCTTTAAAAATCTTATTAAATCTCATATATGTTACGAAAAATTTGTGACTCTGCACGCTGCAAATATTCCCCAAGGATGTTTCGCGGCTTTCATTAAGATAATTCGACTCTCTCAACAGGTCGTGTTAATTTTGCCTCAATAAATATACCATTCAGGGACACACCGGGGAAAACTACACTGAAACTAAACACTCCGACCCTTTGGTTTATTTTTCCCCCTTACTCTAATTATGGTAGCTTTTATCGTATGCGAGAGTAAAATTTTAGAACTTTCTTTGTAATTAGCATACCATTAATACCAAAGTAAACTTTAAAGCCTAGATAAACAAGGTTTGCGTCATAAGAGGTTAAAACTAATAACCTAATAACTTAAATATTCTTCCCTCTCGAATTCCTCCCAATTAAGACATTCCTTGTATAAGAATATTAGAAAAATATGAATGTATCATAAAGCAAAACGAGTGAAAATTCATCTTCTTGGCTTCTATATATCGTTTATTTATGTTTATGGGTCATGATGGCTTTTAAATATATCTAAGGCGATGTTTGAATAGGTGGTTGATTTCATGTGTGGCATCTGTGATATTTACTCTTTTCACACAAAAATGTAATTTTACGGAATTTGTGACCATGAATTTAATAATGCGTATGGATGTTAATACGCAGAGATTGTTTATATGCCTGATTTGTTAATATTCAGGAACGTTCTTCATTATCGTCACACCATAAGCATCACTTCCAGGACAATATTTTATAAGAGGTACTCTACGTGAATACCGTGCAATAATGCCCGCAGCAAAAACAATTGTGATTAATAGATTATATACATGATAGGGATTTTACTGGCTTTTATTTGATTTTTTATATACATGATATGAATTTAATGGACACGATAATAAACTAGGTTGGAATGAAGCTTGAGAACAATTGTATAGAGACAACTGTGCGGCAGTTAAAAGTATGCACGTAGAAAATACAATTATTGCAGTAAAAAATCAATAATCTACATCTATAAAACTACCAGCCGGTTTAGAATAAAGGATAAATTCAGTTTCATGAATCTTAAATTTTAATCTACTCAAACGTATACGAATAGAAGGAACTTTCCGCATGGAAATGAAGGAAAGAAGACCCCAACAAGGGAATGCGAAAATGTAATAATAAAGCTCGCGAGATGCTAGCTCGAAATTCAGTCTCGTGACAGCACGATTTATACTTACCAAGACATTTCAATTATACATACATATATACCCAGATAAATATGTATAAATACCCTGCAAGCCGCTTTTCGGCGCGTGACAGATGATGTAGATACTGATCTTCTGAGTTAACTGTATAGTTTAATGATGACGCGTATCGTTCCCGGAGAGAATGAGTCCCTAAAACGACTTATCTTCGCATCTATTTCTCTTATTTTACGCCCATTTTCAGATCGCCGGAGGTAGTAGGGGGATCGCATAATAATGATTACGTCTTCCACAAATCTACTTTCTCTAATTTTATCGAACAATCGCAGCCTAATCTCATTTATTTCATGGATTCCCAGCCTACGTCTGAGCACATTTCCGTAACGGTTACTTTTTTATCGTAATAATTTTTAGCCAATTGTATTGCTTTGCGTTGTGCTTGCTCGAGCACGTGGGTACACGTTTTATCCTCTGGATCCTTAATACTCTCCACATGTTCCAGATGAGAAATCATAAATTTGCTCTTGAGAACAAATCCGTAAAAACAATAATGAGGCGTGAAAAAGTAGCTGATGATTTTTTCTTCTTATACGCTTAATTCTAAACATCAGATAAAAATCCCCGTGAAGTAAATAAAATAAAGTTCAATAACGAATAATAAAAAAACTATTCCTACAAGAGGTAATCTTTAACTAAAAATTTCGGAAGTCGACCAATGCACGTTATTGGTATTAATTTTTATTTGTCAACTGTCTGCCGGTTTGTATTTGCAATTTTATAGGTACTGTTTGTAGCATATTTTTGTACTTATGTTTACCAGCTTTTTTAGATGTTTTGATTTTTATTCTTTTTAGATTTAAGTAACTTTTGGTCAATTATTTTTGGTTATTAGTGCAATATTATTACCATGTAATATTTCCAGAGGTTAGGCGGAAGAGAGACCACTTTTGCTTGACCTCGCCGTTAAATAAGTGATGATAAGAATGGAATTAGAGGGTACGGTTTTATTTACTTCACGGGGATTTTTAGGTTAGGAGTACTTGAAGTAGTTGCGTAGTAGTAGTCCTTAGAGAGGGCACTCTTCGTCGAGAATGCCTACCAGCATGTGACGCTCTCCTGCCAACATCACATCGGTTCCGAAGTTGCGTTTTATTTTGCGCTGAATCTTTCTCTGCTACATCAAATATTACTTTTCGAAATCCATTTTCCGAAGGCATTATCAGAATTTTTATGTCATCCATTGGAAAAGGTCATTGGGTCATTGTACCTCAGTCTTTTTACGTATGTGTATCAGAAACCTTCCCGTCACTTTATCGGTTTCAGAAAGATTACTCTCTTCGACTTTACATCTGGCAGCTTACGAAATTCAATCCAACAACCGCTCATCAAAAGAAAATGGTCCTAGAATTGCGAGCAATGCGCAAAGTAAGGACACATTTGATTATTATTTTTAAACTCAAATTATCTAGTTGATATCAATAATTTGTGTGATGGTAATTCTGTGGTCAATAATATCAAAAAAGATCCATTACATCAACATATGTTCCAAGCAAGCCGCCTATTGGCGTGTGGCAGGGGATGCATCTCTACTTCCCCAATCGATTACTTTCACGTATCGTTTGCGGAAAAATATGAATTCTTGAAACGACTAATTCCAGCGTCCGTTTCCCTGATTTTTCTCACCGTGTCGGAATGGTCTATCTTACAGGAAGGACGCAAAGTCACAGCCTCTAAAAACACACTTTCTCTGAACGCATTAAGTAAATTAAGCCTTTGTTTAAATATTTTATCTTCTAGAGATTCCCATCCTGCGACCTGGATTTTCGGAGTATTAATCACCGATTTGTCGAAATATATTTTTACGGAACGGAACATATCGCCTTTTTCTGTACCTTTTTTAATATTCGAATACAGTAATTTTCGGTACGGTCCTTTTCTGCTTCTCTGCTTTTCGGATAGGCGCAATATCAGTTTCCATCGCGCATCCTATACATGTCACTTATCCCAAGATGTAAAAGCATGAGAAAATTCGTATGGCTTCAGGCAACCAATCACAGCATGATTTACACATTTCCTCAATTCGAGAGTTTTACAATAGCTCTTCAAAGATAACGAATCAGCATCGAATGGATTTAACACGGGAGAGTGAAGGAGCGCGCGAGTGTAGGGAGAAACGAACGCTTTACTCGCAGTTCATATTCATTTCATGATGACTATCTCTGGATCTACATTACCCTTCTCAGTTTCCTAATAACTGTATGGAGTGTGAAAATGGGTTAGATGAAAAACGAGACTTTTAGTATCAATCTCGTCTGAATAATGACAATTTTCCATTATTATTATTATCATTATATGTCTTCTTCCTCTTCTCAGCGTTTATGCTGCAACAATCCCACCTGTTCCCTAGTGGGAATGGACCAGGCTTTCGACAGGGAGAGGGAATTCACCCTAACCCATATTATTCTTGATTTTTCACGCTCCATTAAGAAACTTGGGCACAATAAGGCGCGTTTGTAATAGTAGTGGTTTAATGCGTATGATATTTTTCTTTAAATCAAGTTTCACAATATATTTTATGATGTTTTTCGACACAAGCCCTTCTGCAGAAATAACCAAAGGGATGATCTGAATGTCCGTTAATTTCCAGATACTTTTTATCGGGCATGCTCTTCATATTTCTCCCTTTTTTCCATCTCGGTTTTTCGGATGTTATGGGACAAAGGCACTGCTATGTCAATGGTTATCAGTTGGTAAGTTATCCGGTCTGTTATAATTTATAGTTTTATCGGTCAAGACAGGTCTATCCCAATAGATGTTGTTTATCTCTAAGACAGGAACAGGTTTATATTTGTAATACGGTACTATATCCTCAACAATAAGTTGATATTTCATACCTAGCTGTTGATGCACTAGCTTCGCAACCTGATTGTCTTCCCAAATATGCTTTTTCAGCTAGATTCGCACATCCAGCCATCATAAGTTCAATGGATTCTCCCGTTTTACCACATTTTCGCCACCTATCTTGAACGTCCACTTTCAGGACGCGTTTTTGGTAATTGAATGTTTTTATAACCCTGTCCTGAATTGCGAAAATGAAGCCCTCGGTTTCGGGGTACAGGTATCTTTTTCCTATCCACTGTAATGACGTTCCTCTATCGATATATTCGTCATCTAGCAGTCTTGGGAACTTTCTCCTTACTTTCCCATTATTTTTATCCCTCTAAATACTTTGTTCTACACTGTATCATTCTTGCTTGTTGTTATTATCATTATTATTACACGCAATTCTTTTCCTTTAACGATTCATTTTAATTCCGATTCTCATATTGTCTCCTTATCTGTATCAGAAGTTTCTAGGTTCGAGAGCGATTTCTCAAGCATTTGCGCATTACCTTCTCATTTGGGGTAATAAACGAGAATAAAAATCAAAATAAAACTATTTTGGTGTACCTTTCACATCTACGTAGTAAGCAGCCCGAAGGCAGGCGGAGTTATCATCACCTTCACCATTAATTACAAAAAAATTGGCGAGGTAATGAGGCTTACCAGGCAAGATGAGGATTGAAATAGTTTGCCCTTACTTTCCTTAATGAGCCAGAAAAATAGCGGAAACAAGCAGAAAAAATTCACGTGAGTGTAGCGCAATGACCAAAAACAATTTTTACGGTATTGAATAAGGAGTGAAATGCCAATGTTCAGCACCACTTTTAACTCAGAAGCTTTCACATAATTACGGCCACGAACAAGAGTGAGGCAAATTTAATTGAAAGATTTCACTTCAATTTGTATCATAAGACAGATAAAATTGCATTTCTGAAAGCAAGGCAGAGTTTCCACACAGAGCCGCGCCGTCCTATGGGTGCAAGGGATGCACCGCACTCGGGCTGCAGCATCTTAGTGGCGGCAACCGAGGCTTCGCCCACAATTATTAATATTACAACAACATTATTTGTTCTGTGTGATACCCATGACTTATGTAGGAAAGATCATGAATTGAAATTAAAGATTAGCAAAAATTTAGAGTTAGGGATAGCTCAAGACGAGAAAGGAATATTTATTCAGCGGATTTAATCAAAGGTATTCATGTTGCAATAAAATTTTATTAGATACTTTCATCCCAAGGAAGAATGGACTTGAAAAAAGTCTGACGGGACCGGGATTTTTCCTGAGTGCGCACCATCTTGCGCAAAGTCACCCTTACCCGTTTTCCTGAGATACTTTCATATTTAGCTGAAAAAAAAAGATTTCATACAAATCATATTTAAGCTATGCGCATTGCGATGATAATGCTACTCGAAATTAATGGGAACTATTAACAATTTACTATCCCGTAAGCTATTTACTATGTCATAATGTGGAATATGCATAATTAATTGTTAGGATATTAATTGTACTGGTGAGAATTAAAGAAGGCACTTCGTAGTTTCCACACTAAATGTTTCCACGAAGTCCGGCCTAATACTATAGATTTTATTGTACTGGTGTTTAGCGACCAATGTAAACCGGGGAAAAGAGTCACAAATCACTATTTCTTCAATGCCTTTTAAAAAGATTTTATTTTAACCTGCAAATCAGGAAACGTATGTTTTAGTATTTAGTTTTAAGGAGCGGCAAATAATGTTTGAACCTGAGTGGCAGACAGGCCGTGTGCTGTCCTGTTTCCACATAATTTCCACTATAGATTATGTACATCTCTCATTAAACCACTAGTTTAGAGAAGCCGCAGCAGTGGAATTCTACCGTTTATTCTGAACCATGGACGGACATCCCTTCGAGATGACCATTCATGATTCAAAATTCTGAAACGTAACGAATAGTTCCGTCTTCGTCCCGAATGATAATAATGTTTCCGCTTCAACGAAGAAGTTCCCTACGGGACAAATGATCACGCGGGAATATAGCGAGAAGCGGAGAACGGTTTCCATGTTTTGATTTCCAGGCATGTTTACTATTTTGGCAATAAAAGGGGGACAAAGACTCCTCGATTCGCCCTCCTATTTTGGAAATGAGGCATCAAATATTCGAAAAGTTCTTGAAAGCGAAAGTGAAAACACCGAAAAAGGTACTTTCGGTACTGAATTCCGTAAAATAAATAGTGAAATGGCGAAAGTCGCCGTATAAATTCCATTTTGGCTTATCATTGTGAGGGATCGCATCTGTAGCGTATATTCTCACTGACACCGAAGAATTCGTGGTAAAACTTTCGTCTCCGCCGCGTAAATATTTCCTTATCATCACTGCATGCGTTGATAGGCTTCTTGTTTCCTTTCCAGCAGAGAACTTTGCATTATAACATCGAGGTATGGTGAGCGGTCCACTCGGGCCCTTTCTCGCTGTTAAGAGTTCCCGAAGCTTTCGCTCATAAACTCGATGCTAACAAATAATCAATCAAATATATTTTAATATAAAGCCGCACAGATATCTGCATAATTATTTCCTTGCCCTGATCTAACATTACGGACACATTTGGGTTCCAAGATAAATATCATTCTAAATTGGAATCACCGGAATGAATGCGAAGCAATGGCATCTCTCATGAAAAAAAAGAGAAACATGCCAATTCAAATTTATGTTCTAGAAAAATGATCTTTTCTTTGTAAAATAATCATCTGTAGAATTCATACGTAATTTTCTCGCATTAAGCACCCAAAACGTATCAGATAAATTGAATTGACACGAGGTATCTTGGACATCCCTTTAGTAGACATGTGGGTAACGCGTTTGACTTCGACGAAAGCGGCTTTGATTCTGGTGAGGATCCACGCGAAATGACTTTAGCTGTCGCAGCATTTTTAAAGTTACAGCTATTACAACGAAGTATCTTCCTGATACTTTAAAGGAATCATGACTCCACATTCAATTGTGGTTTTTCGATGGTGAACGTTATCATGTTGTACCGGTTAAGTTCATCAAAGCTCTATAAATACTGCTATTTATTGACGCTAATTAAATTTAGATATAAAATAAGCTTTAATGTTAGGTTTTTATATTTTGGCGTCAAAACAAAACTTTACTTTAAGTGATCATCCAGGAAGCCACGGTCATTTGGCTCATATATACAATCATGCATATTTCATACATATAAACTTGATGATATCAGTACACTGAACCTATCTTTTAGCAGTTGGATTGCTGTTATACAAGAAAGTCTCTGATCTTACCTTGTAGAGGCTTGTGTGAGCATAATCTGGCTCTTGCAGACAAACAGCTGTACTTATGAAAATCTGGCCAAAATATTCGAAAATTGATCAGTAGGGGGGATATATTCTTAACAAAGAATGTTGCATATGATGCGATTTCTATTAGAATAGTAACTTTATATACTCCAATACTACTTACTAATTTACAGATTTTATTAAGATAACCTAATTATAAATTACAAACAAATAAAATTAGTTTATATAATTATCATGATTCAGTAGGACGAAAACTGGCATCTCTTTAACTATCAATATCTTTAAAAAAATACGCTACCTTTCACATATTAAAATCAATCGACGAATAGCTAGCGCCAGGCGATATAGATCTTCAGGATAGATTCTCATTCTTCAGAAATATACGTAAATAAGCTATCAACAATGAAAGATTTATTTCTACCACAAATTTCGATCTATGTTATATGTCGAGGTCCAGATAAGCATCTCATGAAGATCATTTGATAAAGATTCTCATTTTTAACGTAAAAATAGTTTAAGGCTGGGAAACACGATATTTGCGCGTTTCCTGTTTTACTATTTATTATTACTTATCAAAAATTGTGACATTTCTGAAGCTATAAGCGTCCAATTTTGGTTGAGCACCTTTTAAACTATATTAATTTTAAACCATATTAATAGTATACAATATTTATCCACATTTTAAACTATATCTAATACAAAAGGAATAACAAGTGTGAAAAATAGCGACACGACTGGGACTCGAACCCAGGTCTCCCACTTTCCGGGCAGGTATTCTAACCACTGAACTACCATGCCGCGTCTATTTCACACTGTTAAGGGAATGCTTTGTGAGCAAGACTGACAGTCTCCACATAGTGGCACAACCTGCCGTCCGAGGAAAGTGGGAGACCTGGGTTCGAGTCCTAGTCGTGTTGCTATTTTTCACACTTGTTATTCCTTTGGGATTTTCGTAGGTTTTACAACCTACTAAGTTACCTTCCTTTCCTTTATCCTTATATATAATACAATGCGAATTGCAATTATGCTTGTATAGGCTCTTCAAAATCCCAAAAATTAGTTTTACTTTTCTTAAAAGTCAAACAAGGTGTTTTGCCTCAAATTTCGTAAGTTCACGAATAACAGATACAATAGTAACTATATTTGGAGTCATTCACCACTAGAAAATTACTCCCAATGGTAATTCAAAATCAATAAATTCCACAGCCTTCATTGAAAAGATAAAGAATGTAATTGTAGATTAACTTATACCAAAGGGAAAAATATATGTACAGTAAAAATGACATCTCTATTTAAATTATTCCATTCAATTCCCTTCGATTCCTGAATTTCAAATCATGGCGAATGAAAAATTCCTTTCCTTCGGATTATTAGCTCCAGATTTCTCATATTTTATATTCTAAGGCCATCTACTTTACCTTCACTTCATTTCGTCCATTGTCTCTGCCTTTCCCTCCTTTTTTCCTTTCTAATATGATTTTCTTTGTCGTCTTCGACCCACGCTTTTTCGCTATTTCATTTTTTAGCAAATACCTCCTCCTCCACTTCTACTCTACATTTCCACGAGAACGGTAGAAGCACGTGCTAAAAGCTGACAATCAGAAATTCGCAAACAATCGAGTTTGGAATCCTGTCACATTCATCCGTAAGATAATTAGGAACGCCACCCTTTATGGAACGTATTCACTGTACACTGAAGTTATGTTTAAGTGCACTATGTATTAAGAATCTGGTCGATTTTCGAAACATTAAAGGTGAATTTATACCTGACAAAAATTTAACTGCTATAAAAAGAAAGTTCATTATCATCATATTTATATTTCAATGACCCTAAAAACATCCATTTATAGGACAGTAGTGGGCTTCAAACAACAACAATGCGGGTAACCAGAAAAATCCGACTAGTAGTGATTCGAACCCTGGACCTTGGCGTTGAAGCGTTATCGTGCTAACAGGCTAACCACTCCGGCGCCGCGGCCGGTTCTATGTTCTACAAGGTTCTATGTGAAAGAGAGAGGTAGGCATCTCCAGAAGATAGCGATTTCCTTGAATTTGGAATGCTAAATAACATATTAGCAAAATACAATGCATTATAGCAAAAATATCGGACGGGCACAATTCGATACCGTTTCTTTGAAAATCCTACTGGAAAATGATTTCATATAAACTTAAGAATTTAGTTTGTTAAAATGTTGCATGCAAACAGAAATGGGGAAAATGTAAATAAATGCAAACATGTTGCGGTTTATTCAACACCCGTTACCGGAGTTACAGAAAGTTCAACAGGGTAATCCTTAAAAAAAGTATATTCAATAAAAATATATGTGCTAGATAACTTCATCTATACGCCAAAAATAATTTTACGAAAAACATGGTCCATAAATTTATATAAATATCTACATTATATAATTGAATTCCGGGGTTTTGCTTACCTTTCCAAGATAGTCCTCTTTTTCTTCCGTGTACGGTAAACGAAGAAACATCATCTTAGATTCGTGCAAGCAGACGTATAAAGAGAGGCTTAACTTAAAATAATTAAAATTTTAAATAGCTACTAATGTGGAATATATACAACAAGAAGTAGATTCATGTGAGTAATAACGGATAAAATAGAAACATCTGATGAGGGAAAAACCTTAAAAGAGATTGCTGGAATTTTATTCTATACGTAGAATCAGGCATATTTGGAGCATGCCTAATTTCATTAAAGAAGGAAATAGCTCAAGTACGAGACAGAAATAGTATTAACTCGCAACTTCGGACGCCACTGCATTGATTAGCGAGACTGACTCGGTTAATATTTCAAAAATAAGTTAGTTATAATTTTATAGACTGCGAAGATTCACCATGGTATTTTTTCGTAGAATTCTCATGGTCCCAAACTTTTGGAGTAAATTATCGGTACACTTCATCAGCTCAGAAAACATAGAAACGTACCATTTTCGTAAATTTGAAAAAATATTTCTTTGCGGTCCTTTTCCCCTAAAAGTCTAGTGACAGACTTAAACCAATTAATCATCCAACAAGAGAGCAAGTTCATGCTATTTTTACTAGTAGTATAGCTTTATTTAAAACTTCTCTAATATAGATATATACGTGATATATGAGCTGCCTTATGAAATTACCGATTCTGTTTCGCGGTACTATAGAAGGAAGCGTTCTCATGGATCAAATGTACATCCATTTATTCCTACAACTAATTATTTCCCTGAATCGCAACTATGGCTATCATATGAAATGCTTTTCTCGATCCTAAATCATCAATAAAGAGGTTCAATTTAGGAAATCGTCTGTGGAAGGCGAGACTTCGTGGAGAGAAATCATGACAAACGACGAAAATTCGTATTTTCCACCGAATATTAAAATTATATACATACAATTAATAAATATAAATTAATAATAAATTTTATGAATTTAAATATATTCTGTGGAAAAATACGAAGTTTCATTGTTTCTCAGATTCAATTTATATTTTTAAAGCGGAGAGAGCACGGATAGTAGCGATAGCGAGATAGAACCCTAATTTTCGGGGGGGGTTGCATGTTATTGAGCTATCATGCGGATTAGAGCCATTCCATTCATTGGAGTGATTGTTGGCCAAGCGAGTATTCCTTCACACATATTTATCTATAGAAGGAAAAGGAAAAAATAAAAGATAAATTTTTATGAAAAAGTTACCGAAAAACGATATGAGACTGTTCTTTGAAATTGCGTAATTGGTGAAGGCATTCCCTCCGGAAGTGGTACCTTCGGATTCGATCTCTTGTCTCGCCAGATTTTTCTTCTCCATTTGTGCATTGGATTTTTGTGACGGAGAATGGGAACAGAGAGCTCAATGGTTGACAGAAGCTGAAAAAAGTTCCAAGTCACGGCCTTCTCTTACTTCCGAGATTTAGGAAGGTTGTTTTATTTTTACCTAATTACCTTACTATTTCCACCCAACATATGTAAGAAATCTTCAGCAACTTTGACCCCTAATTTACGTAACTGATCAGGTGATAAGCTTTGAATTTCACGTGATACCTACCTTTCTACAGGAAACTGTAGCGATACTATTTTGATATTTTAATAGTACATTAGTTTATTTTAATAATGGTTCGTCCAAAAGCGCAATACTTTTATTTGATTATTTATTTGAGCAGGCTCATGTTTATTTATTAATTTTGCCCATCCTTGTGAACCTCACAAATAAAAAGGATTATAATTCATTTCGTAACAATAGTTTCGCTTTCGCTAATTATTTTGGGACTTTTGGCCCTCTATTTAGTGCTCATTACTTGAAGGCATTACAGAATATCATCAGACAATTCAAGTTATTGTATCCCCTTAAGTCATAGTCCACATCTTAAAATGAATTCATTCAATAGAGTTTAATAACATTCTGATCTTCATGGAAATGAGACATTTCCTTGAATACCTATTCGACTCACCTGCCTAAGTACTTTCAGTAACTCTACTAGTGCTCCTGAAAATAGATGACTAATTTATAAAGTTTAATTGGTTTAATCTCTCATAAAAACCATGGCAATTGTTAGGTCGTAATTCTCCAACAATTCCAGTCTAATTATTTATTTATATCAAAAACGTTGCAATTTGGTCGGTGAACCAGGTGGAAATGGTCAGGGGGGACGTAAGATAAATAATAATGAAATCTGTCGGCACATCTGTCCCGTAGACAGCACTTATCTATAAATAACGGGAGCACGATAACTAAAATAATTTTTAACCGCACTCATAAGTTCTTGAAGGTAACTAAGAGCTTACAAGGTTTCCTACTCATGGACTCAATTTTAAAAATATAACTTTAGAGGTTGGTTTTTCTTATTTGCGTAGCTATTCATCACCCACTTCCAGAATTAAACTTTAGCGAAGCCTTCAAAATCAGTAGGATTTGAATGGCCACCGTTATACTTGTCATAGTATATAAAATTATGAGAAGGTTTCGTTCCCTTTCTAGTATAAAATATTGTTTAAAAAGGTCATGCAATTGCAGATTTGTATGAAAAGGTCATGTAACTTGGAAGAACCGAATAGAAAAGATTTGGTTTTGAGCAGAAAAAAGTCTATACTTTCCAAAAATCAAAAAAGCTAAAACTTTCTGAAAAGAAAGAACAAGGAAAACGCACTTTCTAAAATATTACCGTTCAGCGAATAAAAGCTTTCTTAGAATTTCCAAGTTCGCTTTGAAAATTTCTTATTAATATCCCTGAAACTTTAAGAAATTGAAACCCATGGTATATATTGTAAAAGAATCACTCATGAATGGGAAATTAATGCAACATTGCGAAAGATCTTTCATATGGACTTCCGAAATTCTTTTCTAAGAAAGGTATCCTATTAAGATTCTTTTATTCCGTATCAGTACGCGAATACTTTATCGTCCTATTGAATAAGACCCACAAAAATCAAAATTAGTCGTTTTTATGCTTTTTTTAGTCTACGATTAAATTATATTAGATCGAATGCTTATCTAAATGAAAGAATGAAGTACGTTTTGTTGAAATTTCCCATTGCCTTCTATTTACACAAATATAGTGAGGATTCATTACAAAATTTCATTTGACTGATGAAACGATCGATTAATGCCTTACAAAGTGGATATTTAATTAAAGCTATTTTTCACAGATATATCCTACGTATTGTTGAAGCTGCAACTGAAAATAGGCGAATAGCAGTGTAGTAGCTGAAATATGATGAACCGTTGCATGCCTTAACCATGCCTATTTGTAGCCTCACCTCGTATCAAAGGTTAAAATAGGGAAATCAACAAGGTCAGGCCATAAGCCAAGTTATAAAGAATATTTTTTCGTCTTCATTCACTCATGAAATTAAACCATATTTAGCCGTTATTTTACATGGGGTATTATCCAATTATCTACATCCGCATGAATACTCTGCAAACTTTCGGCGTGGGGGAAACACCGAGCGTTCGACTTACCTCTTTATCTTATTGTTGTCGCATATCGTTCGCGGGAAGAATGAGAAAACAACTTCACGAATCTATTTCTCCTATTCTACGCTCATTGTCGGATCGGCCAAAGTAGCAAGGGGTCGCATAATATCGATTACATTTTCCGCAGATGTACTTGTTCTAAATTTATCAGGCAATCGAAGTTTAGCTTCTAATCTCCTTTCTTTCAAGGATTCCCAAGCTTCGTCTGAGAGCATTTTCGTAACGCTTCCTATTCTATCGTAGCAGTTTCTAAAAAATCGTAATCAATTCTTTAAAATATTTTTCGTAGCATCCACAGTAGTATTTAAGTAACAGGTAATAGGTGTAACAGGTAACAGTAACAGGTGTAATACCCATGACATCTTCCGAAAACGTACCTTCTCTGAATTCGTCAAGATATCGTAGCCTAGTTTCTAATCTTCATTATATCACGGATCCCCAACCTGCGTCCGAGAGGATTTTCGTAACGCTTGCTTTTTTATCGTAGCATTTTTAGCAAAGAGGATCGCCTAGCAGTTCACTTTTTCGAGTTCGCGGATAAATGTTTTATCCACTGGATCCCATATACTCGCCGCATATTCCATACGGGGATTTACCATCGCTGTCTAGCCTTTTTATCTACCGAAAATGAGACTTATAAAAGCTACCTATTCGGTTGCTTTAATTAAGTTGAATGCGAGTACGATCCAAAAGGGCAATATGAAAACGTAATCGCCTCCACGATTATCTCACTTTCAAGCATACCTCCCTTTAAAATCAATGTAAATATGGAGTAAGGCAATGAAACGCCGACTTGAAAGCTAATAACGTCATTATCCCCATTTTGAAGTCTTTCACAGGGGTATAATTTTTGATTACCTTAAAATACGCAATATCCTGCGAGTGAAGGCCCTTTTCATGTATCTTTGAATGAGATTCAACGGGGAACCGAGAATTAACACTCGAAAATTTACGCGGAAAAGCTTATTTTCTCGATCGCTTTCGGCTAAACCATCATCGGAGACGTCAATATTGGAAAGTGAAGAAGTTTAAGCGCACTTTGGAAGGCGTTGGAGTAAGAGACAGCATTTTTAACTTCTCTCAAACTAAGATAGCAGCCCCCTGACGAATCCACGAAGTTAATCCTTAAGGCTTTTTCCCTCAACTTTTCAGTAAGTGCCATTTAATTACCAGCTCAAGATTTACATCCTTTCAAGCTGCAGGGGAATTTTTGTTACCGTCTTAGGAAGTGGATATCAAGGGTATTAAATATTCAATAGCTTATTGGGAAGTGGCAGTAGCAAATTGTGAGCAAATCATAAAAAGTTTTTGTCGAGGACAAAACGTTTTTTCGTTCCAGCGAGCAGTTCTCAAGTGTGCAGTGAAAAACTTTGTATTGTGAATAGGTTGTTGTATCAAAGCAATATTCAAGCAGTGGATGTAGGTCTTACTTTACTATCAGAAACGCAGGATTTCTTACGATTACTACCAGAAAGAATTTGGAAAAACTGCTCGCCTCTTTTCACCAACGGGAGCTTGAGAAAGTTTAAATGTCAGCTAAACTCAACTCACGTCGAGAGAAAATTATTACTAGACGAATCCCCGTTCAACTCTATAGTCTTCCTCAACTTTAAGAACTGTACACTTCCGTTAGACTTGCAATTTCCGCAATCTTTGCTTAAAGTCGTCATCTTTATGAAACGAATACTATTAAAGAAAATGTCTATCAAAATAAGCCAACCAATTTCAAAGCTTTATGAATTTTCCTCCCTTTTGTTTCCCAAACGATCCTACCTTTCCATGTATCCAAATTTATTTCCTTCTACTAAATATGAACTCACCGGAAATTCGAGCTCTCTATTAAATTGCCGTGGGATGGGGATGTATGAAATTTCAGTTGTCGTAATAACCAGTGCTAAAAATAGCTTCTTGTCAAATTAGAAGAAAAAGATCGATTGTTAGCTAACTTTACGGGAAACTTCAACAAAAGCCTCCTAGTTATGAAATTAAAACCATAACGAATACCCAAATACCAAAAATCTCGTCATTTTGTTGAGCGACCGTAACTGCTGATTCTTCTAACAGATGGTCTAATAATCACGTTTCACTCGTGAAAAAAATCCCGCAATATCACTTGTGCAATATTCCATTGTGCTTCCCACAGAATAATCATTATTTAGTAATACTTAACACAGTATAACCACTCCATTGTACAAAATACAGTTAATTCATTGCGTAACTCAGTAAAATCATTTACTGCAGAAAACTTAATCCACCTAGGTGCGAATCATTCGAAAAATAAAACGAGATGTAAATTATGGAGAACCGAGTAATTATTAATTAAATTCTAACATTTTATGCGTTTCACTAAAAGAGTTTATTTACTGTACATCATTATCGTTATAGTTATAATTTTAAACGTAAGGGAAAAACAAAATTACTGTAACAAAAACGTAACGGAAAACGTTATCAGCTTTTTGATCGATTAACAAGCATACCTAATTAGCTGCAGAATTTTTCTGGTTTTGTAGAAATATCTTCCACAGGTTTTCAAGGTAACAGAATCCCATCCTTTGATTCGTATTTGCGCAGTTATTAATTTGTGTTCTCGGGATTAAAAACACTCCCAAAACTCAATCAACCATCTATGCAAAATGTTTGGAATGTCAAACTACTCAAGTTCTCTCGTCTCTATCTTTACTGAACTCATGGCGCCCCTATACTTCATCCTCATAAGGAGAATAACATGGAGCTGAGTAATGTCATCTGGATATTTATATTTCCCCAATCAACAAAAGGTAATCTTTAGGAAAATTTCTGGAACCCGAGCCCTGAGGGAAAGGCTATTCGCTACCCTTGATACCCTTTCTACTCATCATACATCACAGATGGATCCCGCTTTTCACGTAATGAGGTATCTTCCAAGCCATTTTTCCTTTTTTCATCATAATCAAAATCTTCACCTACTTAACCGACGATAAGTTTGATCAACCAAAGTTTATCCTTCCATTCGATAGAATTATTTCATTTACCACGTTGGTATCAAGTTAGTTGTTTTCCACGGCTTCCTAAAAAGTTTTGAGAGGATTTGCGAGTACCTTTATCTTCAGATGCATGTAAGAGAGTTAATGCGACGAACTTTTCCAACTTTTTTTCGAGCGTGGGCCTCTTATAACAAAACTTTGTATTATTTCACTTCTGTTTCAGCTAAAGTCATTGATTTGTTATTGTCCCGCGAGTCCATTACGTTTGTATCAATTACAGAAAAGCTAACATTCAGACGATAAATTTATAACCACTATAACCACTACTAAGGCTAACTACTCAACTACTACCTCAACTATCTCAAACAGCCACAACTGTGATGAATGAAAAGTAAAATTCACATCTACATTAATAACTGACTTATTGGATATTTTTTAAGTTCGATGAAATATTAGGGTGAAAAGACTCACAACACTCAATTTAATTCTATTTGGTTCTTAAAAATTATAATTAAGTCTAACAATTTAATAGAACAAATGTATCTATTAATTAATTACATTATTTATTCCTGTTGTTTAATTACTATTTGAATGCTATTCCGTTATCATTAATTAATTAATTTCACGTATCAATGGGAATTGCACGTATCAATGAATCCATTATAAGGCTAATATTTTTAGTTTCTGAAGTAAAAACAGGTAAACTCATAAACTTCCATAAGTTAAATATTTTTTAAAAAACACAGGTTAAATTCTATTTAAACGTCATACTATGACCGGTTTCGGGACGTTCGCGGATTCTCAGGTGCCCGCTTCTTAAATAACCTTTACCTTTTACAAGTGTATTAGCTTTCTTGTTTTTATTTGAAAAGATAAGAATATTTGCCAAGTAATGAAATTCTATTAAGTAAAGTCTGAAACAATTTTGTTGTATTTATATCCATTAGTTAGATCTTCCAGCAAGCGGGAGATCCTTGTTCGAGTAGCGGCTACATCAGACTTACGTTTACAACTCTGCCTCATGCATTATTAATGTACACCATCGCTTACTATTAAATAAAAATAAACCAAAATAGTGTTGTGATTACAATGTGCGGACAGTGCTGTGGTCTGTCATTCCCAAGGGCATGACAGCACTCTTAGAAGACTGGCTAAGATATGAAGGAACTCTATCACACAGAAAGAGCTTTCATGAGACCACTCCAGTGCACGTGCATTAAACTTCAGTAATCTAATGATATTGCAGCACTAAGACAATGTTACGGTTTGTTTATTTGTGTGCAGTTACAGATTAAATATTCAAATCTGTAAAGTGCCCTTACACGAAGTTGAGCTATCAAACATCGGTTAATTTTCCGGGTTTACTAAACTAAATACTAACCCAAACTTACTTTTGTGAGGAAGTAACTCCTGACTCACTCAGCTCCAAAGTACATTAGTAAATAATTCCACAACCTGAGCGAAGATATTCTACCTACCCCTACTGATAGAAGATAATCCCGGATTTTCAAGGTATTTGCAACGATTCCTGCAGAGATCTTAGCTCTCAGTTTAGTGAGTCCTAATTGGTGCGACAACGGAGATTACGGCCACCCACTGAAATCCATCTTTCCTGCAAAAGGATTCGCTATAAGCTCCTCAAACACTGACGGACCAACGATCGACGAAATCTTGGTTTTCGCAGCACTTAGTAGTCTCATCCAATGCAAATTGAGCATATTTTCGGGAAAGCGAGAGAAATGAAGTTTTCCTCTCCCTGCTCTATCGCTAGTTTCCCCTGGGGAGGAACCCTCTTCCTTCCCCACTACGAGGAGTTCCACATTAAACGATAACGAAAAATGTAACGGGGAGATGAGACAGAAAATGACAGTAAGGGATTACCCCATCCCGCTGTAATTGCAGTCTCACCTATGTTAAAAACGCGGCAATCCCCAAAGGGAGGAATGAAACATTCTCCCTTCTTTCCGTGGAAATTTTGGATATTACTGCGTCGCCAAGAATTTCCCTGCAGAAGGACAGTTAGCGTCCCAACCACCTCCTTCGTTCCGCCAGATAACGCAGTTAAGGATGCTATCGTATCGGGGACGACTCCCAGTATTCAGTCGCCTTCTCATTTATTTTCCTTAATGCATACGGTATTTTTATCGTCAGTTCGTTTAACGTGGTTCATTATTAAGAGGGCCTCTCATATTTTCCTTTCAAAAGCATTTGATCTTTCCTCTTCCGACTATTTCTGCTCCCGAGGAGTAACATTCTTTTCGGAGTATACATAAAAAATGAGAGTGCTCTCAAAATCAGGAAAGACCCTTTTTGTGCCACTGTCTTCCATAATACGGAGTATCCACCAGTGTTTTCGTATGAAACAATGGAATTGGCTCTAGACGGACCATAAAAAGCGTTGAAATTGAGCTACGGTAAAAGTAAAAAGAGCAAAATACTGTACTATGAATTTAACTCTTATGATTAATGTTTTATGGGTTATTATCTACAGTTTTATGCTAGATGCCATTATAACTGGATGAAATAAGACTTCATTGAGGAACATTTATTCTATAACGTATAGTGTTTAAGTATTATAACGTATAGTTTACGTATTTATTTACGATATTTACTTATTTATGACGGTGGCGACGTTAACTTATGCTGATATCAACAACTAACTCAAAGTTACAAATTACAAATTTCTGCACATACAATTACAAAAATAAATGCTGCAATAAAATAATAAATATTAGTGAACTAATTTACACAATAGAGCCTGGTATTATAATAATTAGAAAATATTATTGTCAATCTTCATGATTATAGTTAATCTTCACGCAGATGCAACGTACATAAGAGATTGAGTGCTACTTTTTCTTCAAAAAACCATCATAATGCTGGGCCCTAAAGATAAGTTGAACTCCTTGCGCATTAGATTTTACTCGTAGATTTTAATTTAGGTTCATACCCCGCAAGCCGCCAATGGCGTATGGCAGAGGATGTATCAACACGAAAAACCTAGGCCATCGATGGTGAACCTTTTGTCTGAAGAGTGCCAATTTTGATTGCATTAATGACTTTCCTGCCAATGAAGTCCCAAGGAAGAATGGACTTGAAAAAAGTCTGACGGGACCGGGAATCGAACCCGGGTCTCCCAATTGCCGGTAGGGTGCTCTGTCCGTTGAGCTATCCCGGCAGAACATTTCTCCAAGCCATTCGGGATACTTTGTGGGCAAAGGACGTTGCGAGTTCGTCCGCATGGCGGCATCGTTCGCGTCTAGCTTCATTGAAGTAACGGCCACACAAAGAGATGGAAAGGAAACCCCCTTCTGGTAGTAAACAAACGAAAATGGGTAAGAATGACTTTGCGCAAGATGGTGCGCACCCAGAAAAATCCCAAGGAAGAATGGACTTGAAAAAAGTCTGACGGGACCGGGAATCGAACCCGGGTATGGAGATCCGGGCAATTGGGAGACCTGGGTTCGATTCCCGGTCCCGTCAGACTTTTTTCAAGTCCATTCTTCCTTGGGATTTTTCCTGGGTGCGCACCATCTTGCGCAAAGTCATTCTTACCCATTTTCGTTTGCCAATGAAGTGCTGAACCACAGCATAAAATACTGAGATACTGACTTTATCTACGCTATTGCGTCGATGATGAGGTTAAAGTAATATTATCAACGAAATGAATTATTTAAACATTATTAACTAAAGGCACCCACATCTATTACCTGTAGAGTTTAAACTTTCAGTAAAAATTACATAGCAATTTTGGCACCTTAGAAGTTCTAAGTGCCAAAGTATTTACCTCGCGTGACCTTTCCGGTACGTGTGCCATAGGTTTGCCATCCCCGACCTATCCTAATCCATCCTGTTCGCTTCTCTAATGCAAACTATATGTTATATTTCCGTGCCTGAGACTATACAGTCTCCTCTCACATATAACCCATTTGTCAATTTAGATTAAGTTAAGGATTGAGGAAAATAAAGCAATAATAGTTGGAAATAAGGAATAAGTTACTACGTGGATTGAAAATCATATGGCGAGAACTTAAAAAATAATTTCTCCATAATGAAAATACCCGCAAGAAGGGAAGTAAATATCTGCGAAACTACTAATAGAAATGCTTATAGTAATAGCTAAATTGTAAACTCAATGGAAATTATTACTGAAATCTGAAAAGTAAAATTTAGCGATGTAGAAAATGAAAAAACGTTTAACGATTTGGGGAAGTTTCCACCTGAATATTTTAAAATATAAAATTATCATAGAAAACAGAAAAAAATCTGCGATAAAAAATTGATGATAAAGATACTAAAACACGAAACATAGGGATACACACATAGGGATAGGACCCCTGGGATAGGACCCCTGGGATAGGACCCCTGGGATAGGACCCCTGCCACACGCCGAAAGGCGGCTTGTAGGGTATTGATGTAGATGTAGATGTAGATGATATGTATTGATAATTGCATTCAGTTGTCATTGATTGTCATCAGCAGAACGAGAACGGGCAACATTAGCATTCACTATTGGAGAAATTTGACAGTGTTGTGTTTGTTGATCTTCGTCTGAACCCGTGTCTGCAGGTCGTTTCTTTTAATTGCAACATACCCAGCATATGTATAGCGTCACAGATGATAGTTAAAAATATAATTTTAATTATACATTATTTTCTATATCATAAAGTAGTGTGTGTGTGCGCTTGTTCGCCTAAAACTCAAGAAACAGAAGTTTCAAAACTTTGCGTAATATTAAAAGTTGACATCGCGCAGATAATAGACTCATTTTTAAGTACATAATGGTCTCCAGTTTGATCCCAGACAAGTCAAACGTTCCCATAATAAATATACGTAAACTTCATTTCATCAATTACAGGTAATATTTCTTTTGCAAAATTAAACTAGAAGGAATCATCAAACGGGCTTGAGATAAATTTAATGAGAAAAGAATTTATTAAGATTCATATCCTTACCTTCGGTTACAGATTTTTGGCTCCGAATTATGTCAACTTTGATATGATCGAAATTTTCCTTTCGATAACCAGTCCTATCGAATTAAGCTTCGATGATACATGTGAAATTCTCTCTTGTACAAGTAGGAAAACTGTATTAATCCAAGTTTTATTTTATCCGCTAAGAATCAACGGACTCTTCAACTAGCACTTATAATAGGATAGGAATGGCAATGAGAAAAATTATACAAGGAGTCAAACTTAACCCTACATATCGTAGAAAGCGATAAAATGGCTCTTCAGGATAAAATGACTCTTCAGGTGTAAAACGCTATTTCAACGTGAAAGGCACTAAATATTACGCAAAAGGCACTAAAAATCAGATTATAATCATTCTCAAACCGCACTTTATAGATTACAAAATGAACGTACGTGAAGCTAAAAATATAATAATTTATCTTAATTGGCAAACTGAGCTCAAAATACTGAATACGGCAGAAAGGTATATTAACTCAACAGTTTCAAAAAACCTTTCGGGTTGTAATACTTTATTTAATGAAAAGGACTAATTTCGGAAAAGAGAGAGAGAAACCTTACTAACTACGAGTTCCTCGAAGCCTCTTACGTGGTCTTCCGAGTAAAATTGTTTCATTAATTGGTGGTGACCTTTAACCCTGAACCTTCAACAGATTGGTACTGATTTTTTTCTAAAGCATCATTAATTAGAACAGAAAGTACGTCCTTTAATGTTACATGTCTACTCTGCATTAATTTCCAATTCAATATCGACGGAAATTCTCGGATGTTTGCAAATCATTGAAAATTTTACGCAAATACTTCGTTTCACAAATAATATAAATAGATTTACAAAGGTCTTTATTGAAAGAAATAGGGGCTAGAAAGTTCCATCTTCCATTTGTAATAATGCGATAAAATGTACAAATGCATAATATGATATAAGATTTTAAACTAAAAAATATATAGATTTTAATGATTTAGGATATAATGGAAGACTTAGTAAAAAGATATATTTATGGAATACTATAGTAAATAGCTACATTTACGTATGTGATCTGCAAGCTGCCTTTAATCATATGGAAGGGAAATCATTCACCACGACTCTACATCGATTACTTTCACGTACCACTCGCGGAAAAAAATGAACTCTTGTACAGAAAACAGATACAATCGAAAAAATATTTATCGAGTTTTGAATACAGATATTTCAATTACTGACGTCGGAAGGCCAAAATAATTACCTAACTAATTTATTAATTTACCTAACGGTAAACAAAGCTACTAACAAAAAATTAATGTCAAGTAATCCGGAAACAAAAAAAATATTTTACTTGTATGATTTAAAAGAGAAATTCCCAAGAAAAAATGAGCCTGAAAAAAGTCTCACAGGACCGAAACTCGAATCCAGACTTTTAAAATTTTGATTTCTGCTCTAACTAATGAAGTTAACTAGCCATAAGGTGCAGAAATCCATTTTTGGAGACTTAAATGCACGATCAAGTCGTCCGCGAAGTGGAAGGTTCGGGTTCAAGTCCCTGTTCTGTCGGGCATTTTTCATGTCAGTTTCCCCTTGGGAATTTTCCCATGAGCACGTACACACGAGCCAAGTCACGCCCACCTTTCCTTAAAATATAAAGATAGACTCTCTTAATTGCCCCAGCTGTATTTAAGGAAAAATGATGAAAGATAAGTATGCCCTGAATGAAAATTGGGAAAAGATGTTACGCTTTCTGAGACTGTATAATCTGCTCAATAAAATTTGGAAATGAAACAAAATAGGTTAAATTCTTACAAGATTGCATACCTAAGATACAAAGCATAGCCTCTGATTTGAAGAAAAAATTAATAATACCGAGTAACTTCTGTACATTAAATACTGTATCAATTGTTGTTCAGTTGCCATATCACCATCTACCACATTTAGGTTTGCGCAGATTTTTGTCACACACCCCGTGTTAGTGAATGTTTTGGTGCTGTGGATAGCTTCTGTCTAAGAATCTCTCAGGTTGTTTATACTCACATTCCTTCTCATTTCTCTCTTCTGTTATTACTCTAAAATTAATTATTTTATAAAATATGACGATGAGTTTGATGGTAGAGAAAACTTTTAAATCTCAATATCCCAGAAGTAAAGACATTTTATCATTATTCATATAAATCTTCATATATAATTTTACCGCTCCATTAACTTTTCCTTTATCGAAAGTGACACCACGAACCAAATTGTGATAAAACATTGCGTTTAAACTCGAATCTATCTGGCAAAAAGTTAAGAAAACATAATTAAAAATGGTACATCCTAGTAAATTAAATCTTCCAAAGGTTTCAAGACCTACGTGATAGTGGTATTCATATACAGATGGTTAGAAAATATTCTGCTGCGACTTAGAAAAGCAGAACGGAGTGTCTCTCGGGAGAGGAAATAATTAATAGTGAGGACATGAGCATCGTACGGGCGTAAATTATAACGTTTTACTGTCACCTTCCTATCTGAAACAGATAAGCGGCTACGAGGTTCAAATCATTTGTCTGCCCAAGGGTAAGACTCGACACAAGCACTTCAGATAGATTTACAAGCAGAGCAATATCGGAAAAACTAGTATTACAATAGGGAGCAGACTGACGTTTTTAAAAGAATAGCAGCATCTCTGACAAACGAGTAGGATACGATCGAAAGCAATAGCTTGAAGAGTAACAGGTACTACGAGAAGGGTTTGCTTGGGACCCATGTGAGTCTTGATAGCTTTTTCGCTTTTATTCATCGTGTCCTCTCATGGCCCAAAAAGTTTCCGATTTTCCCATGCACTTCTTATGGAAAAATGTTTAATTTAAATATACTCAATCGAGCCTTGGATCAATTTGGAAGCGATCTACTTCTCATAAACAAGACAGTTATAGCTGGTATTCACTTAATGGGTAATACATATCTTACTTTAGTTCAACGAAAACACAATCTGACTCCATCCACAGAAAATGATCTTCTGTGGACGAAGTCAGTTTGTGTTTTCTTTGAACTAATAATGGATAATTTCCACAAATTATCTTCAGAATTAATTAATTAATATCTTCCTTTTCGAAAACTGTTCCAAAATAAAAATTGAAACATACACCGAAAAATATGCGGTGAAGCAACTAAAATGCTCGGTTTTATAAAGCGTATGGTAGATAAATGCGATGAATAGGTTAGAGAGCGATATTATTTCACCTTCGTCTGGATCCATATGGAATATTCGGGGAGTATATTGAATTCGGTGGATGAAAAGAGTATTCGCAAACTGGAAAAAGTGCAGCGCAAGGCGATACGACTTGTTAAAAAAATACCACGAAAGAAAACAACCGTTTCGAAAACTCTCTCAGACGCAGGTTGAGAATCCGTGAAAGAAAGGATATTAGAAACTATGCTGTGACTTCTCGGTAAATTCAGAGAAAGTACATCTGCGGAAGACGTATTCGGTATAAAGCGACCCCCTGCTACTTCAGACGAGCATAAAGTAATAGGAATAGATGATTAGACAAGTCGTTTTAGGGACTCATTCTTTCCGCGAACGATACGCGACAATAAAATAAGCTTCAGAGATATTTCGAACGCTCTATATTTACATCATCTGCTACACGCCAAAACGCGGCTTCCGAGGCTTTTCTGCAGATGTAGATACATTTTTCTAAAATGCGTTTCATAGAGAAATACTTTTCACTGACCCCAGCGTCGAGCTACTGTCAAATTTGGGAAAGTCATTGTTTATTACGTTTTGGAATATCATCCTCTAGTAATATTTAATGTTAAAAGTGAAAATCATCTTGGGAAACTCTTCAAAACGGATTCCGATTCTCTCCATGGATTCCTCATGATGATGATCGTTGGTTCGACCCCAGAATACCCTAAAATCCTGATTTTTCTCACGAGAATACACTGCGTGAAAATTTGGAGATTTTTTGTGGCACTTTCCGTTAAATTGTAAACCGAGAAATCATTATAGGACGTGGTTTCCTAATGTATACTGCAAAAAAGTCTCCAAAATACACTTGAGTTCGACGCTAGATCGGTGCAAAATTCCCCCATAAGAAACGCATGGTGAGAAAATTCAGACATTTAATTCTCTTATCTGAAAAAAAGGGAGAATTCATTATCAGGATATCTATTGCCAAGGCGTTTCTTAAATTGCGACGATGTCTCTTACACTGATATATCTGGGAATCAGAAATTATTTCCGAGGAGCTCTTCGATTTTAATTCGTCTAAATACTGCAGAGAGTTATTGTATGTGATTTACAAACGCAATATGAAGACATCTCACAAAATTATCTGAGTTCGACGATAGTGAGGTTCCATATTCTCTCCAAAGAAGTACACTGAGACGGACTTAGGAATAATTTTAAAACGCAGAAAACCCTTGTAACCCTTATCCCTTCACCACAATATTTACCTGATGATGATCTACAGGATTGAAATCATGGTCGTGGAATAAAATATTTTGGTAAAGATATGTGTTCTCTTTCGTTATTTTTTATTATAAAGGCTACCACCATATTGAGACTACCACCATGTCGAGGCCGAATTATTAGATTATACTTATTGGTAACCATTTTTTGGGTATCGGTATAAATTTATCACTTCTAAGCTTGCTGTATGCAAGAACATTTTTCATGTCGCGTCAGTGTGTTTACACATGAGAGAAAAGAATTCTTTTCTTCCGGGAAAGGAAGAAAAAATTGATTACAGCCTCAAAATGGAACGGAGTCCCGTAGCATAGGGACGCAGGTGTGGGTGGGGACAGTGAAAAGGACTCGGCCATTGGGAATAATCGAAACAAATTTCTCATCCAAGCGTGTTAGCTTCAAGCCCTCGCCTGAGGACCGAGACTAGTACACAGTGCTCTGCAAATAAGTAGGTAAAATGGGATCCTAATTTTTTTCTTAAATTCCTTCCTATTATTATTCCTTCTCTCCGGGAGTGTCTCTTTATCTTGACTTTTCTATATTTCTTAGGATTAAAAGTTCTCTTTGGAGCTTTGCTTGACTTTTTAATCCCTCTTTTTTTCGTGAGAAGCGGAAATTGGACTGATTTTTTGAAACTTTTTAAAAGAGGACTTGATATTCATTTCTGACGGATTAAAACACGCGATCGGGGAAGTCCTTTGCAAAGTCAGAGAATGCTTGCAGGTCATGAGTATTAAAACGAGGAAGCGGATTATACAACTTCCAAAGCAGTGGCATTTAATGAATTGAATAGGATAGCAACTTATTTGACTGTCATACACCGAAGCTCTCTATATGATCAAAATTGACCGTAACTGATGTGAAAAATCAGCATATCCTATGTGATTAATGATGTAAACGGTTAATTGATTTACGGATTGGGTAATCCTTATTACGGGGATTCAGATAAGATTTATGATTTAATTATCCACTGAGGGTAAGGGATACGTGCATGGTCCTTTAAACAATTCAGCATTAAATTATTGACAATTACGCAATCTAGAATTCTGTTCAAAGCGGCAGGGGAAACAGGACACGCGTCACCAAATGCATCTTCCGCTCGCACAGACATACCTGAAGTACTTCTTGTGAAGTTCAAATGAAATATTCTGGTCCGAATGCGATTGAACTTCTCTGAGGATTTTTTCTCGAAATAAATTCTCTTTGACGTAGGAAAAAAATGTTTACTTATAATACCAACGTACATGTTTATTTGTTTATTTTTATACTCTCTGTATAATATATTCTGTTGAGTTTCATTCTATTTCATCTTTATTTTTTTTTGCCCATTATATCCATGTAAAAGTTTATGTCTATATAATTGTTCGATACGTATGTATGTATGTACTCTTTAGTTTTATTGTATTGGAATTCTGAGCTGTAGTGCGACATTTATTGTCTGTTGTTTATGTATACTTATTGTATCTAAACTGTCCACGGGAGGTTTTTGGAGGGGTTTTCCTCCCTTCTTTGGACCAATGCCGGGCAGATGTCACTATTATTTTATCCCCCTTGACCATTGCCACCTGGTCTATCGACCAACTTGCAATGATTATTAAATAAATAAATAAACCCTGCTCTGATATATATGAACTTGTCGGGTGTTTTAGAAGCATCATCCGATGGATCCTATGATTATCAAACCGGGAACTTAAATTCATTTCAAAACACGCAGCTAAATACATACACATTTCAAGAAAAAATGCTTAAAATGTTCGCAAATACTCAATGGGCTCTCTTAAGACTCTAGGCATATGTCCATGCGGTAAGAACATTCCTCTCATATGGATAAAAGGATTTCTGCAGTCACTGCTGCTGTAGAGTCATACAAACAGTGTCTCTAATGTACACACACAAGAAAAATCACAAGCAGTGAGGAATTTAACGTCTGACCAGCTATATTAAAACATGTCCCGACTTTATTGATTTTTCTGATTACGATTGCAGCACAAAGCTAGAAACATAACTAGGCCATCGAAAATGTTAGAATGTTTCATCAATCATAGAGATTCCATTTAAAACGTTCATACAAGTTTTTATTTTGATGGTTTTTTGAGTTATTGTCAACAACTAACTCAACCATCACTGGCTCCTTCTATTCTAAGTTTTATAACGCCAAAGATTATATAGATTCTCACCTGTAACTGACTGGTTCGCTATCTTTCGCGTCTTTTCTAAATGAAATATCAAATTGATGCTTTCAATCAAATGCAGATTTAAACGCTGATTTCAATCAATAAAACTCAAAGATCCAAAATGGTTGCAATAAATAACTCGAAAAGGAAAGAAAAACCACCGATATCACCATGCATCTATGAGACGTTAGAAGACAGACTTGCAGAAACTGATACCATGAAATGTAACGCTGCTATGACCAGTCTCCGGAATGGACTTTCCTCATTTCATTGGGAAATTTTTGCATGGGGAACCGAGTGATTCTCTCTGCGACTACCAGAAAAATTTCGACCAACGGCTATTCGGTCAGCAGACGTTTAATCAACAAGCGTCAACCAAATCCTTTGACATTTAATCCCAAAAACCCAATGGGTTCAGAAGTGAACTGGCATGATTTTGCTGAAGTGGAAGTATTTCTTATATTCGCAAATAGTGTATGCGGTTTAAGGATACACATTCCAGAGATTGTGAATGACGCGAATGATTTGGCATTTCTGTCCAATTTTGCGGAGAAATGTAAAGAATGGATAACTCCATCAGTTTCCAGTGCTGAAAGAGAAATTTCGAGGCATGCATTTACATTCATAGGGCCCCCGGATACCCTGGAGGGCAACGCGTTCCCTTTTACTGAAAGCCGTCCCTGGTTCTATTCTCGATGGGGCCCCATTTATCGGTCTTCACCCAGCATCCTGATTAATATGAGTGACAATCTAAATTAGGAGGTTGCGGAGCCGTTGAAATTCAACCTCTAGAATCAATGGGCTGACCGTATAGGCCAACGTTAATGTCGTCTTGCTATCTTGGCCAAATCGATGGTTATTTATATATTTTACATTCATAAGCATATCAAACCTGAAGTATCAATAATTCTGGTGTTTAATTAACAGTTATGGAGTTAGAATTCGTGAAACATTCGATAGCCAGCTAATTGGAGAACTAAAGGCAATCTTTTGTGAGTATTAAGAAGCTATTTATTTGAATTTTTCTGGCATTTTGAGTAGTGCTGTGGTGGAGGCATCAGCATCTTCTGACTCAGAGGAGGCTCAAAGTTGAGCGGCAAGATCTGTTAAAGGAAAGTTAAACTTTGACAGAGGTGTATCGGAGATAATATGTTCCGAGGGATGAAAACTGCTTCTGAACTTGAGATCGGAACAAAGGTTCTGAATAATTCATTAATTCGGAATTGGATGCCATTGTGTTAGATATCACATCTTGTGAACAGATATCAGGAGCTCTATAGCCAGTTGATGGATAGCTATTTGTTCGTTATTGCAGTTCAATAGCTACATTAACTCTCTCCCTCTAGCCTTTTAATTTTTATTCTTTCACTATTGGTACTAGGCTTGCGATTAGGCTGTTGTTTAGGTATAGCAATTCTTCCGCGCGCTGCCAGAAACCAGAAAATTACAGTGAAACTTTAAAAACTCATGGATACGATAGTGCATCGTCTGCCGAAGTTAAACGTCAACCGCGAAGGAAACAATCTTCGCCGAAATTTTTACTCATCCCCATTTATATGGGGATGCGAATGACATTCCACCATGTGGGGAGTATCCATACATAGTGTTATGAAAGGCTGGTATCTTTATTTATTTATTTATTTATCACATACAGCATAAAAAGCCAATTGAAAGTGATATTCATAACAAGTAAGCAAAAAACAACCGAAACAGCAACAATAAATAGGACAAGAAGTAGGAGAATAGCAAGAGGAAATAGGAGGCAGCAGTTACAGTGATCTGGTATGAGTTAGACCTAATTTTATAAAAGTCCCCTTAGGCAAGAAAAAAGGATCAACAGAGGGAGGAATGGAATTCAGCAATGAAGGAAGGCGAAAGAAAAGGGAACGCTTAATAAGTGAGAGTCGAGGTGAGGTATACTGTAGCAGAGATGTCAAACGGGTATAGATTTCAATTCTTTGTATTTATTGAAGAAAAATTATTAGCTATGAAAGAAAGACAATCTTTAAAGGAATAGTGAGAGGATAATAAGAAAAAATAACGTCATATATGAGATAGGAGGTCTTTTCTTCCCTCCAATTATAATGATGTGGAAGCAGCTCCGGAATCACTGTTTGATTTTATAACTGACACTATGGTTGCTATTACTATTCTCTCGCTCATACTCAATTCCATATAACATAATTTCTTTTAATCTTCATAATCCTTACGTGCGTCTACAATTTCTACTGCTGCGACATTCTACTTCATCCGAGACTTTCGAGAACACATTTTCTCTTAACTTTATTCAGTTTAACTTAATTAGGTGATATCGTTTCTTCTTTTGGTTCCAATACTAACGTAAGATAAATATGATCGACGCTTTCCAATTCAGAAGCTTCTTCTGTTTTTTATATTTTAATTTCCATGATTCATTATTAAATTCCATCAAATTCCATTAAATCATGATTCATTAAAATTAAATGTTTGGTATAAGCCACGGCTTTTTAAAGTTTTACAGCAAATTCGTGTCTGTAATGTAACAAAATTAGTAACTTCTGAAATTGCGACAGGGAGATTGCAATGGCTTCCATTTTAATAATTGTTAATGCTATTAACGAACACAATTAACCATCCATAGACAGAAAACCAGAATAGATGGGATTCGAACCCGGAATCTTAGAGCGCTTAGAATGCTAATCACTCCACTGAATCTGCCGGGTAGAATTCAGTCTGAAGGAAGGTTTAAACCTCAACCTCCAACGAAAGTATGAGAGAGGGAAGTTCACTATGCGAGATAAGGAGTGAGGTATTTAGTCTCTGCTTAGCGAATCAATGGAAGATTTTGGAGCAGTCTTTAAAGAGGAAATCATCTTTTACTTTTGAAACAAATAATTTTCGTTATTTTATGACATTGCAAGTGCAAAAATTACAGCAAAAAAGATATGATGACACAAAATTGTTGTAGATTTTCCAGAAATATTGTAGAACGTTTCAAACGTTCTCACTCACTAAACCCTGTTAGTAGGTAAGAAACATAATTTTAAATGAGATACAGCGTGTAAATCTAAAAAGATACTTCCCCGAAGGTTTCCTCTATTGATTTTTCTCTGCCAATGGTCCACGAGTTATGGCCAAATAAAATATCGAGACAGAAAATGTATCGGAAAAGGAATGTAAACATCACAGTCCTAAATAAATAATCGCCCAATACATCTTCCTTAAAGTAAACAAAACTTTCGCACATCTTCCAGAAGAGAAAACTCAAAGCAAGAAGAATGTTTTGTTTCCGTATTTAGCAACACGGAAGAGCTTAATCAACTTCTCACATCGGAAAACATCTTAAACTTGACATACAAATAACAAGCAGGTTTAATGTCATACTCAGAAACTTTGATTTTTAATCCTTATGATGAGGGAGCACAGAGATTATCAAGATGTTTGGATACATATATATTAATTGATTCTGCTGAGGAACATGCACACAGGTGGAGAGCCTGTGGCCTTTGGGCCGCATGCGGTCTGTAACTGAGGCGTAGCCAAGGGGTTGGTTTTGGGGGTTCACACCCCCAAATTAGAACAGGGCCAACGATAAATTAAAGCATTCGAGAGGATTGCCTCTTATAATTATACCATACAAACACCACCGGAGATGAGCAGCGTATACATGTTAAAATAAATCAGTTTCTTTTTTAATTATATTTGGGACGGAAGTATTCCTGCACCTTGATTGTAGGCCACGCAGTGTTTACTCAATGGCTCTAAAACCCCCATGGATAAATTTTGGCTACGCTCCTGGTCTGTTTTACCTTTACTGTACATAATGCTTAATAATTTCCCAGTGTTGTTTGTCATGACATCAGAAGAAGAAATAAGGACTTTTATGTTGAAGTTTAGGCAGCAATTAAATTAAAATTTTGACCATTAGATGTTGATCTATTTGAATGCACGTGATACGCCGCTCGATTGCGGCCAAATGATTTCATGTGAAGTTTTACTGTTTCTTATGAGGCTGAAATATACCATCGATCTTCCATTGAAATTAGTTCCCTTTTCTTGCCTAGCATAACTCGAAAAGAAAATCATTGGGATATAAACAATTAATTTTTTGCGAACAATTTATAATCATTCCGAAAGCAACAGAAATACCATCAAGAGAGCTGTAGGCAATTACTACATTTCGCATCTCGTATATTCGTGCAAGAAGAGCGAGAGTTATTCATATAATGAATACTTAAAATTTATAAAATATTCCGTGGTTAACAACGAAAATTGTACGTGCATATGCATATTTACGCGTTATTTGATGGCCAACCAAAAGATAATATTCGAATGAGAATGGAAACATCTTCGTTACGCTAGTAAACGGCTTATTTCCTCGTCGATTTGTCGATTTTGTGGAAAGCCACGGAGATTATTTATAACTTCTTTGTCATCTTATTATCACTATGTTTGATTTTTTAAAAATTCGTGCCATCTACGCAGTAATCATTGTAACATTATATTTCAGATTAGAATTTAATAGAAAATGTGCGGTAATTAATAGACATGTTAAAATGGTTAAATGCGCGTTATACAATCCATGAGCGTTTTTTTACCTGAATGTGAGGCATTCCTTTAAGCCTTCAACGAAATTGTATGCATTGAAAATAAACGGGTATTTTTCATCCTCTCTCGCTCGACCTCTTTAGAATTATCCTACTTCAACTGTATATAACCTAACCATACTTATATTAGCAAAAATAATAATAATATTTTCTTTGACGTAACGGGAATCCCAATGATATAATTTATAATAATATTTGTTAACAAAGAACCAACCATTCCCTAGACAGAAATATCCAATTAGCTAGTTCCTATTCTAGTCCCGAAAGAAGTTTAAAGACTTTTCTGTATTCTCGCTAATTTTAACCCTCTTTATGTTGGTTTTTCCTAACAAGGTGGGTTTTTTCTCTATCAACCCTCGGTTTGGAAACTTTCCCCTCAAAATAAATCTCTTGCTTCCTTTGATTTATTTTTACCCGTACGGATGAAGAATGCGTTGGAGATAAGGTGGAGATGAGGTGCACTTGGGATTAACGTAGCAAATAATAGGTGAAATATGAAAACAATAGTAATGGAACTTCTGTGTTTATAGCGCCTTAATATTTAATCAGACATCAAAAATAGCAAAGAAGAAGTTTTTTAATCATAACACTTTCGCAATTCTAATTTTGGGCAAAAGACTGACAAAATGTTAACAAATCACACTTTCATGTCATTACATCGTTAAAGACTTGAAATATTGTATGCAAATGTCTATGATGACAAATCACACTACATGCTATTTCTAAACTTAAAAGTTTGAAATATTGTTTGCAGTACGTGAGCGTAAGAATGGGAATTCTACGAATTGTGTCTTATTCCAGGACGTCTAAAGGGTTGAAATTTCCCTAAAGTTTGCCACTCATACTTCGTTAACCGGATAGAGTATCGATCCAAATACCATTCGGGGATTCTAAATCCTTCAGAAACGAATAAAACTTATCAATTCACATAACTCACTTAAATAGGTCTTTAATAGGTCGTTGGCAGAAGGATTACTTGGCTATCCAAGGGTTTCATTTATACGAGCAAAGTAACAATGTAAAAAATCATCAGAAGTGGTAATAAATTCTCAAACAGCCGATTCATTTGCACTTTTTCGTCCTCCGCTTATCTCTTTCGGTAGCTAAGCATCCCATTTTTCAAGAAAGTACGTGTTTTTTCTCGAACTCTACCAGTGTAAAGCACCCGTAAATCTTAAATTGCAGTCCCCTATTCGAATATAATAGGTCCGATCCCTAGAGATATAATCAGTCTTAGATTGGGATCGTGACCTCATTCAGTAGTCGTGCCTCTTCATTTAAAGCTAACTCACACACTTGCTTTGAGATAAAAAAAAGCCTTTCCAGTTGCTGGGGTACAAAAAATTTTCATTTAGAAGTGAATTACGGCTACGTTCTTTCTTTCCCTTTTGCATAGCCGATATGTAGTTTTTCTCTCTCTTAAAATTATGAAACTGTAAAACTATAAAAGCAAGGCTCCAGTTAAAAAGGTCACCTTACAGCCTCAACCCTCATCGGTCAACATTAAAAAGAATGAAGTTTGATCTTATTGGAGCTAAAGACCTCTCCTCATACCTAAAGTTCCTCTCGCTGTTGTTTTGCTGCACTACAAAATCGACAATTACATAAAAAGTACTCTTACTGCAAGACGCAAGTGCACTGGTGATTCAGAATGTAGGGAATACTCCAACACAAGTTTGGCATCGTTTAAAGAAAGACTGCCTGAGGGTTTCTTCGGCGAATTTGAGAAAAAGATAAAAATAAATTGGCAGAATAAAAGGAGACACCTGAGGTTCATGAAGTTTAGGAAATTTATAAATCACAGTTTAAGATTCAAGATATTAGCTGAAAAGTAGTACATCATCGTTAGATATTCAAATGAAACGTGTAGTAGTAGACCAAGTTTTACTATTTAAAATCATAACGTATAATTCAAAACATTATGGAAAAGCAATTCTACGTGAATTCAGATAAATTGAACATATATATTGAGCAGAAAAATCAATAACGGAGGTAAACAATTGCAATATTCTAAATATGAAAGAAATTAACTTTTCAATTACAGGTTAAAACTTATTATAAATGTAACTCATCGTAAAAGTAGGTTAATTTATAAAAATGATTTACACGGGTTTGTTACAGAAGTTGTAGAAATAAAAAGAAGTCACTGATTGAATTCAACAGATGTAGCATTGGTATTGATACGGTCGGTGATTGGTATATGACGTACATAAATTCAATAAATGTCAACAGGTAAAATTAAAACTCTTTGTACAATCAGCATGTGCAAATGAAATTTTCTCAGTAAAGAGGAAGGAGATTTGATGTTATATAGTGGTTGCTAAATGGATTTTATACAAAGCATAATGCAACTATTCCTTATCATAAAATGAATTCATAAAAACAAACAAACAAAAGAACTTATAAAAAGTTTACGGAGGAAGCAATAAATATCATGCGACCCCTAAGCTACTTCAGGCGCTCCAACAATGAGAGTGAACCAAGATAGGAATGAAGACAAGGTTATTTTAAAACCCATTATTTATATTTCCGCGAAGTACCCACGACATTTATCTGCAAAACAAATATGTTGATCACTTGATGTTCACACCCACCAACCACAGCCCTTGAAACGACTTTTAAGGTATTGTTACACAGAGGCGAATGTATTATGATTAACTGTGGCGTGAAATCAGTATCTAACGCTAATAGCCTTAGATAGTGGTGATTGAAGGTCAAAACATCCTGAATATATTAATTCTTTGAAAAGTAGAAGTCTTGGTAATGATGTTGATGGTAATGATTGGTTTAAATAGCCAGTTTACGCCATGATAAGCGCTGAAAGGTGTTTCACAGGTGATTTTTTATAACCACACACTGCGGTAAAAATAAACTATGTTAATGAGATTACGCTATCAAAACATAAGACCCTGATCTTGAATCCATATAAGGTCCTGAGAAAGTTAACGACACTTTCCCGGTGTATACATTCTCCTTAAAAAAGTTCTTTTTTCGAAAACTCGGTTGGGGTTTGGGTTGCTATATCAAGTTCCTTTGTTACGCTCAGCTCCCAATTTTCCCTCTGTATACTACTGCCAAAATCTCTCTTTTTCATGCTACGTATTGCATTACTATAGCTCAGGCTTCAACGACTCGATTAACCACACCCATGTCATGCCTTTTCACTTTCTGCTCTTTCACCCAAGAATTATCTTATCGCATACATTTATTTCTCTTTTTAATTCCGAAATCACACTGTCAGCCTTCGATGAATTTCTCTTGAGTAGATTAAGCTGGATGTAGGGCTAGAATATGGGTATGATAATATTACGCTGGTCTAGAATCTGTGTTACACTGTTTCGGTCAGGGTACGCAAAGACCTTCGACGGATTTGAAGCTAGGTTTCCTTAATTAGAAAATTTGAAAATCAATGCTCCAAAACTAGAAAGACATTACTTCTTCCTCGAGATACTTTTTCAGGTGTTCACGAGTTCTAATTTGCATTCATTGGAAAAGAATATATGGAAAAAGGAGATAAAAGAAGTCTACATGCAACAGGTAGTGATTCAGTGATCTAATATTAAATTCTACTCATGCTAAACTTACGACTAGGTTCTCTGGAAATTTGGAAATGAGAACGTAACTCTCCTTCCTCTCATTCACTTTTTCCTCCGCAGTCACGCTCACCGTTTGAGATCTCCGTTTAAAAACTACGTCACTGTGATTCTACGTTTAGTTGCATATGAGAAATTCCAAAATAGTACCTCCGATTCTGACGTTTCATTACTCGGTCATACTTTAAGCTTCTTAGGGCATGGTTGGGATTAATGTATACCAAATTACTGGGTATTCGGTCTTTTAATCGTATTTTAGAGCTCTCGAATAGAGGAAATTTTCCTCGAAACTCATCTGGAAAATTGAAGTCCTATATTCACGAGCGTTATCAAATGGAAAGAGAAAATAGTTTCTCACGAATTTCAAAATGAAGGTCAAACTTCGAAAAGGTATTGCAAAGTATGACTAATTCAAAAATTAAGCACGTATATAGTAGAAGGGTCTCACCGCAATATTCGTTAAAAATAATAATAATTTATGATTTTTTGAAAGCAGTAAAATAAAATCTACCCGCAGGCTAGAAAAATATTTTTAATTTTAAAAATATCTGATCATGCATGGCTGACAGTTTAGTTGACGTCCTGAACTTCCAGGCGTGTATTTTTGGGGATTCTCTGAAGTTTCAAATCTGTATAAATAGCAGTAATCTCAGCGTCCTTATCTTGGACACCTTACACTTATTATTTGGCCATATTATCTCAGAGAGCCTAGGGGGCAACGCGTTCGTCTTTGATAAAAGCGGTCCCGAATTCGATTCCCGGTGAGAGACCATAATTGCAAAATTTCCTCTGATATCGAAACACTTTTAACAATTGTACAACTCTATTTTCGGGGATAGTACATGTATAACTTCGTTCATTCATAATTATCTCCATATTTCTTCATGATACTACTACTACCACTTCTTTCACCATTCGAAGCATGAACACCTATTTGCCAAAAATACGTTAAACAATAAGATTCTTTTCAATTTTATTGTTTTGGCAACAAAATACCTGAGGGTTTGGGTTTATAGACATAAAAATCAAATCATTAAGAAACACATAGAAGTAAGTGGAATTCATTCCGTGGAAGTCCCATTGCCATATTCTACGTGCAGGAACAGTTTTGAAATAGAGAAGCCGTACAAAAACTGATCTTGAGCGGAGGAAGATTCTCTGATCAATTTACCTTACCATTCCGCGTCTCACGACTGGAAAGATAATAGTTATGTTCTTTTGAGGTGGAATTTCTCAAGTGAGCAATTTCTTGCGTGAAATATCAAAGAAAGGCTCCGTCACAGTGCTTCCCTACCGATGGGCTAGGGAGCATGGTTGTTCCACCAGTAAATTCTTGACATTCTGCAAAATATTCACACGTAAAGTATTCTTCAAATTTTAATATACGCGCATTATTTTCCGAGATATTTCATCTCTTTGGGAAAGACGTTAGAAATGTAACGAGTTATTCTTACAATTTTCTCTCTCTGGCAAGGAAAGTAAGGAGGGATATCAAGGTAACTATTTTTGGTAGCTTCAAAGTGCATTCGAAACTAATGTCACACAAAATAACAGCAAAAGCTCATATCTTTCTTTACGTTCTCGGCTTCAGGGGATCAATATCAGAAATTAAAACGAGAAGTTAGAAATTAACAAAAATAGTCAGGCGTTAAAATTCAGTTTATTGGATGTGTAAGCCATTTTTTCGCCCTATTTTTTATTTTTAAGTTAAAATTTATAGGAGTTAATAAATGTGCGGTTTAATACACCGGACATTTGATTTAATAAGAATGTATGACATGTAAGAGTAAAAGTTGAACAACACTGGTCGAGAAATACATCAAATACCTGGTGAAGACCAGGTAATACCACATAATACATACCCCATAATAAAATATCACTAGATACATTTCAGGTAATCTTCGAATCAGTATTGCTAGCATAAACACTTACCAACAAAAATGGGAAAAACGTATCTCTTTTCAATAATTAGAGTCGGGTTAAGTACTGTTAATGAGAAAGCAAGATAATTGGCATTACAGACGAATTATCACATACCTAACATCTAGATGAATTAACAGCCAGAGAAAAAAACCTGCAGGAAGCTTTTTCTACCCAACCGTATGTCGATGGGTCGTGTACCTTGCGATTACCGCTAAGAGAAGACAGGAAATCTACATTCCCGTGCAATCCGGTATTAATGAATTTGTCAAAGTTCTTACGCCCACGCTCGGATATCCTGAAGCGACTCCTATACGAAGGGTCTTATTATCTCTGATGTGCTTCTGCCATGGCTTAAGTCTCTCTTAACAAACCTTGCCACCCGCGGTAAGCCTTTTCTGAATCGGACACTAACCCAGCCTTCAGAGCAGAGTTTAGGCCTGTGATGGGCAAAGTACAACCCGCGAGCAGAATCCGACACTCCGCGCACTTTCGGCCCGCAAAGATGACAGTAGCGTGAAATATGAGCTATTTGTAAACAACTGATTCTTATTAATTATACGATAGCACATGATACTTTCCTACTCTGAATTCGATACAAGGTAATTAGTCATGGATACCTTAAGCATTATGAGTTTGAGAAATGAAAATAAAATATCGGAAAGAAATTGTTTTCTTGTAATACATTTACGTAACTGTGACCTACCGACCCAAAGTAATGGGCTATCCGGCCCGCCAAGTAAAGATATTGGGCAGCACCGGGGTAGGCAGTGGAAAAATAATCTACATTCTTAACACTCAACAGACACCCACCGGAGATCATTTGCCAGTCGTCAGGTAGAAATCGTCTTGCAGATAGCATTACTAGTAGGGCTCCCTTTAAGGGTACGTCCTTTAATGATGGAAAACTCAGATTTCTCTTAGGTGCACTCCTTAACGTGCAAATTCACCTTTACCCTTTTCCTTTTTAGGTATTAATTGTTCATTAATTTCAGAGAAAAATTTTAAATGCATTTCTTACGCATTTTACATACACACTCGAGAATTCAAATACAAAACTTATGAAATAATCTGTCGTTGAAATCTAGAGATTATAATTACTATAGAAAATTAATACAGTTTATAGCATATTTTTATAATTGGTTGCGCATCCTATAGTTTCTATGGTACTAATAATATAAAAATGAAGTAAATGATGTATGAACTGTAAAAGGATGGCCACCCCTGGTGTAGAGTATCGGAATAGATCTCTGAGTTTGAAATCCTTAAGAATTGGAAATTAGAAGTTAGGCTTAGATTAGAAATGAATTCAGAGAACATGATTAATTATCTCGGCATTCGTTTCGTGGAATTTTACAAAACATAGGATCGATTTACTTTTACTTTATTCTACGAAATTTTTACAAGACGCATTGTCGGATTCGAGCATATGTCCCAAAAACCCAACTTCCTCACACCCAAAGATAACTTGATCACGTCGAAACCGCCAGAGCCTCTTGTTATAAATCAGTGGAATAAAGTAAAAGTTACGAATTTCATGTTTGGTCTTACCATTGCGAAAATTCTCTGGGAAAAAATCCAAGGAAAACGGACATGGGAAAAGTATGACATGACCAGGACTCGAACCCAGAACCTTCCACTTTCTTGGCAGGTGCTTTAATTATTCGATAAAGCTATCGAGCCAGAAATTTGCTCGACAATTCTGTTCTGACGCGATAACTTATTTACAGAAAGCAACTGCCGGGAAAACGGAAGATTGCGGGTTCGAGTCCTGGTCCAGTCAGACTTTTTCATGTCCATATGCGCACGTCTTTACGTGCAAATTCACCTACGCTCTCTTCTTTGTATTCTCTCTGGATTACTATGACGCGGTCTTCCTTCTCCCTCGGCCGATCCGAGAGAGAGTGTAAAGTTAAAGAGATAGACGCGAAGGCAAATCGTTTAAAAGATTTATTCATTCCCCGAACGATTCGCGATGGCAGTAGCGAAATGAAGAACGTCGGTCGTTGAATGATTATATTCGCTGCCACACGCTGATAAGCGACAAGCTGGGAATGAACGCAGATTTAGGGGTGCTAACACACTCGATATAGGCAACTTCTTATGAATGTTACTCCCAAATATTCAGCGTCTATCCAAGTTCAAGGTATATTCCTAAACTGCACAAAATACACCAACAAGTTGGAAAAAGCAGACGGAATTCTAGGCCACGCTGTTAGAAAATCTTCGGCGAGTTTAACTTTGTAGAAGTTCATTCTAGTGTAAGGTTTGTTGAGAAACACACGATTAAAGATCTACGAGCTTGAATTTTAACTGTTTATACTTCATGAAGGGCTCATTGGAAACAAGCTTTGAGAAAGGTAGTCATCTTATCGATGAGAAAATTACTTAGAAGGTTCCTATTTACACACCAAGTTCACTCATGAATGCATACTCTTTCCATTTAGCTGAAAGAGATTTCAAACAGTTTCCCGATAGTTACTTAAATACTGTGGAATCCTTCAAGTCATAGTACTCAAGTTTTCTAATATTGCCGTAGTGTTTCCTCTGCAAACTAAACGCAACAAAGAACACGTCATTTGAAATATATTGATATTATACTACAAGCACCAGCGCCGGGTTCTGGTTATAAGAATTCGAGAAAACCTTGTGAGGCCATACATACCCCTTTCCGGAACACAATACGTCATTTATTGAATTAAATTTGTAAGATATCTCTTTTTCCTGAATGGAGCACAGAATATATTTCTACCTTGGACGATCCGACAATGAGAGCAAAATAAGAGTAATAGATGCTAGGACGAGTCGTTTTAAGAATTCATTCTTTCCGCGAACTATACGTGATAATAATAGGCTAAAAAATAGTCCGAACGCCCGATGTTACGCCCCCTGCCACACGCCGTAAGGCGGCTTGCAGGGTATTTATGTAGATGTAGATGTATATCCCACTCTGGATTTTGGATATGCCATATTTTAGTTTTCTGTACTGAAAAAATAAATATTAAAAATTATCTTCGTCTAAAACTCATAATATAAGCTGCTGTATTTCCACGAAATATATTCCTTAAGATTCGAAAAATAATTTTATATACCACTTTTATTAACCGTTATAGGAATGAAGCACAACAATTCCCAAGACTGATGATGAAAACCCAAAATCCTCTCTGTGTATACCTCGAAATCATTCTATGGTACCTCAAAACCGAAGTATGAATCTGTTTACCCTAAAACCTTTTCTGAGCACAAAAATCGATGGAAGCGTCAATGGTTGAATCGTGTAATTGCTAATACTCGAAATAATTGAAGATGCATAAGCGCATAGCAATGATGTTACGCTAAAAAAAGCAGTAATTTGAGATAGCCATCGATGAATAATAGTCGTATTAAAGATGAAAAAAGAGTAAGAATGAAAACAGAATATCATTTTATACATCTACAGCAAAACAATAAATTGTTGAAACGAGCTCTGAAAAGTATACGAATGAGAAAGTGAGTTAATTGGAGCGGTGACGCATCCAATTCGTTACAGACCAATTCCTGAGGAGATTCGTTCATTCTAAAGTACTTCACTTTCTTACACGATAGCGTATCTTGCGCGTAGATCCTCCCTCCGCCGTTATGCAGGTTAGAATAAGATTTCTAAAGGAAAACGCCCACATCTCCAGCAAGCAGATCAGCGTTAAGATCATCTCGCAAGGTATCACTACCGTTGGGTGACTTCACCTCGCTATCTGCAAGAATTCCGCGAAGAACCTCTCTCTCCTCACATTATTTTCCTTTCCTTAATCGCAGGACTGCGAATGGAAGACGGGTACGAACGGTGGTAAATATTCCTTGTATGCTTTTGCTATGAGACCCTTATCGCCCCTAAGGCAGTCCATCGAGCCGCTGAGGAAAGAGACGGAAACTGCGAGCATAAATGAGAGGGAAGTGGAAGCAGGAAAGGTGGGCGATCGAGAGTAGAAGCGCAGGGTATTCGAGACAGGGTGAAATTGGCAAGGCAGAATCCGCATCGGGCTTCGTAATTCGCCCGAGGAGGTCATCCTTTGGCCTCGGGGACCTCAGCCTGGAAGGAGGCCAAGTGCTTTTCCTACCTACAGCTTCTCTGCAGAAGGAAAATTAAGGAGCACCTCTAAGGTGGAATCCTATCTTTCTCCCTGTTTCTCTCCACGCACGTACGCTACTCATAGGCACCTTCCACTTCTCCGCAACCCGACTCCACCGCCACTGAGATAGCCAATATACTTTCCCTCTTCCCATTCGAGAAATTTATAGTGCACTGCGCGCATGAATTTATCTCTTCAAAATCCGGGGAGCGTTTTTGACTTTCGAAAATGGAAAATTATTTCGGGGAAAATCGCAGCCGAGGATATACGAGGTAATCAATACTTTATTTATTACGATATTTCCTTCATGACACTATGTCTTACGGCCGAGGCTGGATGGGAGCGTACATAAATATCTAAAGGGTGATTTTCCTAGTTTTATGCATACAGCTACAAAAAAGCACTCTCACCTTAAGGGCGACGAGGAAAATTTTCTCATGTACATGAGATGGAATTGGTTGATGACTAAATATTCTTCAAGCCACCGTTTCTACCCCCTGATGCAAGTGTCCTATAAAGCTTAAATGTGTATCGGCTTATAGCTAATCTCATTCCGGTAATTAAGTGATTAAGCCATGGCGAAAGAATCAACCGCGTTTAATCGCTTAATCGCATTTTGAACTGGTCGCGCAAACTTTCTCTCGGTCAAATTAATTCGTAACTCAGTCATCACGGACTTCTTCCATCCATTTTTTTACTCTCACACAGTCCATACTAACTCCATCTAAATCCATCTGCTTATCCAGACGAACCCGTTTCGCCACCAACTTAGAGCATCTTTGCGACGTAAAGAAACAAAAACTAAAGAAGGTAAACCTAATTAAAAATGTAACCATTTTGCGCAATTAGGCAGAAAAGTTTAGATTGAGAGCCCCAGGGTCGGAAAAGGTTCTTAGTCCTTTTTGGAGATAACCCTGAAGCAGAAAACTCGGTTCGCAGTGCAAGAGGATAATTACGATCCCTAAAGAACTAGAAAGGGAAGTGAAGTTTATGAGATAGTTATAGATGAAAATAAAACTAGCGAATAGATTCGGAATTGAGTTGAAAATGTCACTTAACACAGAGGTTAAATTTAACTATTGGACTTAAGTTAGAATAATAATAATATTTTTTTAAAATTCATACCCACATATAGCATATCCCGCCAGACTAACAGTCTGTCGACAGGACGGATATAAACAAATATAGAATTATACATATCAGAAAATGAAATTACAAATTGATGCAGCTCAAGGCTCACATACAAGAGATAACAAACGAAAGTGCTGAAAGTNTTCATTCTTGCCAGTTTTCTTGAAAAAACGTTTTATAAAAAAATTCACAATAGTTAAGTTGAACAATTATTTTTTTAAACATATAGCAGCTTTTGGATTTCTAATGAACCTACAAATTTATGGTTTAAAAAAGAGGATGTTTAAAACTGACAATAAAAGAAAAATCACAGGCTGCAACGTCACCCCAGATGCTGGGCACTTTAACCCCACCTACAAAATGGTTTCTCCCGCAAGGGTAATGTGATCTACATGAAAACAAATCAGTATTCTGGTTCACAAGGAAAAGGGTTTAGGTAACTTGGCATGACAAGGCATGCACCCAGGAAAATTCCCAAGGAGAAATGGACATGAAAAAATTCTGACGGAACCAGGACTCGAACCTGGGTCTTCCAATTGCCGGTAGGTTGCTCTATATGAGGTTCCTCATACATTGAGCTATTTCTATCAGACTTTTTTCATGTCTGTTTCTCCTTGGGAATTTTCATAGGTGCACGCCTTATTGTGCCAAGTACCTAAAACCCTTTTTCTTGTTTGTTATCTTTTAAGGGGGGTTCTCCTTCCACCACTTTGTATGGTCAGTGCTTCTGCAAGGGCATGGCTGTGAATGATACCACTTTGTCGGACAAACTCATGTGCCTTTTGCCTACAAATTCTCCCAAACGGAGAAATGTTCTGATGGTATAACTCAATGGATAGAGCAACCGACCAGCAACTGGGAGACCTGGGTTTGAGTCCCGGTTCCGTCAGACTTTCACCAGTATAATTAACACTAATAATAATAATAATAATAATAATAATAATATAACCACTGCAGGAAAACACACACTCGGAAGGGGGTGTGAAAAATCTGCGAAAACCTCCCAATAGTAATAGCTTAAAGATGAAAAAAAAAAAACATTTCCAAGATCATATGCAGATAATATAAACACTTAATATACGTACAGTAAATGCTGAGTCCAAGTGAATAGATTAATATAATAGAAAATATCCATAACTATACATTAAAACTTAAAATAAATCAATTTGACATAATTTAACATCCATACATAATTTCATATTCATGTTCAGAACATAAAGTACGTTTATATACAAGTACATAGGTTGGTTACATACCATTGAGAGCGGATGGAAGGCAACTGATCATTTAAATATTCACATTAGAACCAAGCTAGAATATGTTCAATCAATTTAGACTGCTTAAACACGAATTTCATTTGATAAATTGATTTAATTGATAAAATGAATGATTAGTATGACGAAGGAAACATTTCGGGAGCATAAGTAGAGGTTCCATGATAAAGTATATTTTCGTCAATCAGAAGCGGAAGACGTTTTGATTGACTACGTTTCGCCAACGCAACTGATGCCTTCTTAACGTCGAAGTGCTTTTTTTGCTCCGTTTCATCCACTATTAATTTTGGTCGTAGGCCGTAGATGTTGCGTTGAACCCCCAGATAGAAGCGTTGGCGAAACGTAACCAATCAAAATGACTTCCGCAGCTGATTCCCGAAAATTGCCTTTATTGAGGATTATCGACGCAGCGAGTACTACAGGAGGAGAGGTTCCTTAGAATTTGAGTTAAATAAGAGAAAGAGATTGAAAATACTCAAGGGTTAAGGGTGGCGTTCGTTTTTTAATGGTAATTATTTCTGCTTTTCTGAGATTTATTTCTTTTCTTATCTTTTTTCAACACATTTCTTTCCATCATTAATCACTTTTTTAGTCATTTAATTTATTTTAACATATATGTACTTATTTTATTAGTAATAATACTTATGCATCTTTGTGTTCTTTCTTCCCTATCTTGCCACATTTCTCTTAGCGGGTGTTTCACTGCTACTAATCGCTTTTTAACTCACGAACTATTAATTTTCATCTTCCTTGGTCAACCTTATATCCATAGGTTTCAAGCATTTTTAATGTTATATTTGATATATTTGATATTTTTATCCTATTGTATTTTCGTACTTTATTATACAATTACGAGGGTTGTTCAATAATTCCTTAGAAAAACAAATCAGTGTATGTAGATATTTTGTATTTTTCAAGATAGGTTCCTTTTAACTCTATACACTTTTCTACGCGTTTCTCCAACTTTTTTAAGCCGTCCAAAAAGTGGGATTTCGGAACGTCCTTAAAATAGGCATCTGTTTGGACGATGACGTGACGTGACGTGAACCGTTGTCTTCCGAGCCAATTCTTAAGTTTGGAAATAAAACAAAGTCACAGGGGGCCAAATCCGGTGAATACGGTGGATTTTGTGAATATTCGAACTTTAATTTCATAATTTTGGCCATCGAAACTTCGCCCGTGCATTGTCTTGATGGAAGAGGATCTTTTTCTTTTTCAAATGGGGACGTTTTTTCTTAATTTCTCCGCTCAGCTGGTGCAACAACGATGCATTATACTCTCCAGTTATCGTTTAACTTTTTCCAAATAGATGATTCCGGTGCATCCCAAAAATCGTGGTCATCTCCTTGCTGGCCAATTTAACCACCTTCACCTTCTTCGGATCCAGTTAGCATTCAAAAACCCTCTTTTATGACTGTTTCTTTGTCTCTGAAGTGTAGTAGTGTATCCATGTTTCGTGCACAGTTATGTATCGACGCAAAAATCATCAGGATTTCAACAGAAAAGCGATAAAATACCCTCAAAGTCGACCACACGATTGCGTTTATTCTCCTCTCAAAGCAAACGTGGCACCCATCCTGCCGAGATTTTTTTCATACTCAAATTTTCGAGCAAAATTGATAACACTGTACCTTGCGATATGCCTGTGACTTCAACTATTTCGCGCACTCTGATTTGTCGATCACTCAACACCATATCGTGGATTTTGTCAATAATTTCGGAGGTAGTCACTTCCACTTGACTACTCGAACGGTCTTCATCTTTCGTGGATGTACGGCCACGTTTAAACTCACTTACCCAATTGTAAACAGTTGCAAACACAGGCGCAGGTGTTCTATGAACATCATCCAGCTCAGCTTTGATCTCTTTCGGTGTTTACCCTATTATATATATGTGTTTAATCACTGATCGAAACTCACTTTTTTCCATTTTTCTAAATAAACAAAAGTTTTTTGCTTCAATCAACAATATCAATGAAACACTGTGATGGATATAAATGAGACTTAAAGAGCTGTCTAGTGAATAATGATGCTTGAAAACAAACCATTTATGATACTACGAGCGCCATCTATATTATTTTCTAAGGACTTATTGAACGGGCCTCGTAGATTAAAACTTCTTGTAGACGGTCATATTCTACCAGATTATTCAATTCCTTGGTAACCGGTTCAACGTAATACGGTGCTATGGAATCTTTATGTAAAACTGAACGATTTTGAAAAGTATGGAATATAGAGGACAAATGCTGTGGGTACATGAAGAGTGGGAAGAATATTCATATTTATGAGGAATGAGGAAGCAAATAAAGAATAAGGAGAGGAATTGAAGAAAGACGGTTTATTAAATAATACGAGAGGGAGATAGTGGGGATATATTCAGAGATTCGGAAGAGGAAAGAATGTCAATGGGGTTGAAAGGATGAAAAACAATAAGGAGTAGAAAAGGAAGGCAAATTACAGAATAAAATACAGAGTGAAATTAAGATAAAAGAGTTGAAGATAAAAACACGTACCAAAGAGGAATGGGACAATGGGTTAGTTAATTTTTACAGATTGATTAAATGAATATTTACTAGAGAAGGTTAAAAGTTGGTAGTTCGTATTATTAGATTTATTTTTAGACGATTTTTTATGATGTGGAATGATTCTTAGATGATTTTTAGATTTATTATTTAGATGATTTTCTCACTACAGCACAGCCCTGTAACGTAACAAAACTAGCATTTCATTTCAACTGCTTTTCCACAATAGTCCAACAGCACTGAAAATTAGGACACTTAACAAGTTTTTCCGCAAAACATCAATCAAAATACAAATTTTCCTTCATTCCAACTGTCCACAAAGTCATACTCAAAAGCCAAAAAGAGTATTCAATTTATGTAATACTACTTATAAACATTCCAAACAATGTGAATGTAGTCACATCACCGGTAATAAGGAAACGCACTATCATTTATCTATAAAAATACAAAAAATTGAGAAAATTAAAAAGTTTTCTTAACTAAATAGGAAATAAATTAAACTCCGAAGATCCCTCCATTAAAGAAAACCTTGAAATTTAGGGGCTCATAATGGTAGCTGTCTATAGATTTGGCTCTCACTTCTCTTTTGCTCATAAGATTTTCTCTCTCACTTCTATTTTGCTCATAAGAAGTGTGTGTATTCGAATGTCCTACCTTCGATCATTTGAGATATTTATATTAATATACAGAACATCAAAAATAATAATAGTTTTTCATGATTTCTAAATCCATAAGTGTCAATCTTTGATGAATGATAACAATTTTCTAACGCTCGAAAGAAGATTATTTTAATCGATGTTCGTATCTGTAAGTAGTTGCATAAGGGAGAATGTTTAATATTCTATCTTAATAGCTCTAGCTTAGTCCAAGGTTGGGTATGTGGGAATGCATATTAGCCTGAAACCTAAAAGCTAGAGATGGCAGATCTAAAATTTTGAGAATTCTTATGGGTCGACGGCCTTAATATAATAGACTACCGTTCATCTTCTAAATCGTATTATGCTCGACGCCAGTCCATTCAAAAGATCCTCTATAACAAATGCACATAAAGATATTTTTATCACTTTCAAAGTTTATTTCTTAAGCTAGAATAATTTAAAATAATTTCCTTGTTTGTTATCCTTAAGGGGGGTTCTCCTTACACCACTTTGTATGGTCGGTGCCTCTGAGAGGCCATGGCTGTGAATGACGCCGCTGAGTCGGACGAACTCACACGCGCCCAATACCTACAAAGTCTCCCAAACGGCATGGAGAAATGTTCTGGTGGGATAGCTCAATAGATAGAGCAACCGACCGGCAATTGGGAGACCTGGGTTTGAGTCCCGGTTCCGTCAGACTTTTTTCATGTCCGTTTCTCCTTGGGAACTAAATATATTCTCAGTTCAGAAATGAGATCACGACGGTGTATTAACGTTAAAGGAAACACGTATATCGTTTTATTTGTCTACCTTTTGATTTCTATAAGCAAAACTTCACTTCTCAAATTTCATTTGTATTTCACCTAAATTATGCCTGGCAATATTACACATTAATATGCTGTAATTAGATAACACATTAGGCGACAGCCGTAACTCTCCCTTGCATGCTTAGCAAATAAAACAAAAAATAATCCACGTTAATGAAGACAATCAATATGATTGGAGATGAAGATAATCAATATGACAATCAAAGTGATTACTTCGTGGAACGCCATTTCATAATTGAGAAACACTGGACTTTTCAATCTACAGTTACAATCAGGTACCTGATGATGACTGGAAGGGCAAAACCGGTCGATAAATAAAATTGTGTGGAAAATATGAAGTTAAGTGTTTTTCATTTATTCATGAAGACTTGTACACCATTAATAAAATGTAAAGCACCAAGGATATAAAGGATGCAAAGGCTATGCATAGGGACCTTATTTGTCTAAGGGTTTCAAATGTTTGCGGTCCTCATCAAAGTCGATCGTTCAAGGAGGGACGTTGGAGTTGCATAATTCGAAAATACCTATTAGAAGCCAACTCCGTTGTATGAATTACAATGTGAAAAACACAGTTCGAGAAATCTCCTTTCTTTGCTACCAGAAATTCCATCGAATATTTCGATTAAATCTCCACTTCTTCATATGTTTCTCATCTTAAAAGTAACTATATGTATCCTCCGTAATCACTCTGGACCCTACTCTCAGAAAATGAAAGCAAACGCATTCTCCACGACCGCAATTCGGAATGAGAGAAAACTCAAAATTACGCGACTGAGTAATCTTATTTCATAATCCATTTGGATTCAAAGGAGCAGAAACGAAACAATTCTGCGGCTGGCGCAAAACTATATGCAAATGCATTCAAACAAACGGAGCGCCTTTTTCCGTTATTGGATGTGGGCAGTTCCTGAGTGTTGCATGCCAATTGACCTGTGTATGTATGCATTTTCCGTAATAGTAAAAGTAGAAACAAACAAATCCTCGGAATTTTGTGAAAGGGAGTTACCGCATTCACCTTTCATCTTTCCCTCGGAAGTTTAATTTTTCAAAATATTTACCCGTAAAAAAACACCTCCGGGAACATCCTCACGTATGGTAACTGAAAAACCGTATGGTAATTTTTCTTATCCACAATGCCTAATACGATACTAAAAAAATTAATACCTCCTCTTTTACCAAACCACACGGAAAGGGAAATCAGTACTCACGATAAGGGAATCGATGAAAAAGCGAAGCTTCTCAAATATTTCCTAGCTACAGTTCGTGAATTTAGTATCCATTTTTGCCGAGGTTGGCATATTTTGTGAGTCAAATTAACTATTTTCATATCTGACACATCTGAGGTCAATAAACAACTCATTGAAAAGGATGTCAGGATGAGATCTGAATGAATGAATGATTAAAATACAATATGAAAGTGGCGGAAACTATAACGAAAAGTTGCGAGTAAGTCGATGTTATTCGTATTGTTAAAGGTGCTTCGACAATGAAGGCAATATCGCATATGTGGGCCCCCACTGGGAATCAAACCCGGGACCTCTTCCACCAAATGCGAACGCGCAGCCCACTTGGCTCTTCGGCAGCCTAAAGTCCATGTTTTGAGGACCTAAAATTGAAAGGGAAAACTTCTATGAACGAGACTGAGTTGGGAGAGACCGACTGGAATAAACTACGCGCGCTTGAATTTCCTTTGTATTAAAGCAAATAAAACAGTACTGTAGCTAAACCATGGAAACTATTGTTTTAATTATGTCTAGACTTTCATTAGTGAAATGCTCCAAGAGTAGGTTGAGAGAACACAAACATTGAAATGAAATACCGTACGAACTGTATACAGGTGAATCAATGGACATTTTCTTAGCTCAACCATTTTGTGGAAAATGCTACCCGTAGTGTTTGTAAACCATAGCATGAAGCATATTATAGCTTTATAGGGAACAATAAAGTCTGTGTAATGTCTTAAAGGCAACCTTCACGTGCAATTTCAACGCCAAGTCCCATTTCTTTATCAAATGAGCAAAATTAAATTCTTTGGGCTCCGTGAACTACAGTAAAAGGAGGTGGATGCAGTTAACCTTTGGAGAGGGATAAAGAAAACATTAAAGGAATGTATGGAGGAGAAAAAGACGAAATATGTCTAATCCGGGAACAAGGAAGAATGAGAAAACGGAAGGTGAAGCCTACCTACAGAAGGGATATTACTCGAAACAGAGCCAAAAGGAAACTAACCTTACGGTGATGCTGATAACAGGGGACAGAATATGCTACGTTAAAGGCAACAGGAAATAAGTTTCAAAGAAGACTCCTTCGAAAGCTGAGGAATACTAAATACAAGGAAGAAACAAAAAGAAAGATATAAGAAAAACTTTGAAAGCAACTTCACATACTGAGAATTAGCCGGTTGAGGGGAAGAGCAGTAATTTGATGAGAAATCATAATAGAATTTCACTGCTGCTTCACTGCACCACAGGAAAGGGACAAAAGAAAGGTTTCTTAAAAAGATGGAACTAATAAAATGTAAGTATAGTTAAAAATGTTGTTCAATATGGGTACATTTACTAGAAACGGCAAAGGAATGTGGAAACCTCGTAATATATATATATATATAAAACCTTAAAGGATCGAAAAAAGTATTTATCTTCCTGTGGTTTCCTCTTACGTTAGGAACTTGTTTATAACGGAATCGCATGGAGAGTTAGAAATAGTCTCCGTTATGGGCAGGTTTCCTTAATATACAAGTTCGAAGTATTAGATAGAAATTCTTATCCCGCAAGTCGGGACCGAGAAATTTCTCCGTAAAGAACAAGTTTCCGCTATATACAGGTTCCTCTATGGTCAAGTTTCGCTGACAATGCACATTATCATCGGTAGACTAACCTATTTTTATTTTAGAAGCGGACACATCATAGCGGGATATCATAACAAGGAATATTACATTAGTGGTTTGTTTCATACATTTGATATTAATTGAACCGTATTTTAGTTTATTACATGCAGGTCGGAATGAATATATATTACATTAGTGGTTTGTCTGTACATTCTTCAGCCTGAAGGCTAGTTTGAACCTCATCCCCTCACCATTATCAACGAAAGGCTTTGGAGAGGGGGCTGAGACGACTAGGCAAAATGAGGAGTGAGGTACTTTGCCATTGCTTTCCTCACTGAGATAGAATGCTATAAGCGGAACAAGTCCACCTAAGTGAAGCACAAAGACTCTATAAGGAACCCTTTTCATAGCATTCGGAAAGGAAACACCTCAATCAATGCCATTATTCAGTATCTTTTGTAGTATAATACCTCAGTAGCTTTCGCATTATCAGAGCCATGGATAAAACTGAGATAAAAGTTAATGAAATGTACATTTTCTTCTATCCTGTATCAAGAGACAATTGAAAAATATTTCATTCATCAGGACAGACCTGCAGGACCCACATCAGGGGTATAAACCCCGAATTAAAAGAAAATCCTTCATTTTAAATCGAAGACAGTCGACCTGCTAGAGTAAAAGAAAAGATACTAAATGCAAATACGATCAATGAAAGAAACAAATTTGAATTATAGAATCTCTTTTTATATAATTTATCACACTTATAAACTTATGTGCATTCAGAAAGTCCTCATTAGAAACCAACTAATCCATTGACAAAACCGTACGGTAAAATGGTCTCGTGAGAAGTTTATGGTCCGACTCCACGCATTGCGATCTAAATTATTTAAAAATTTATGATCGTTCGTTTACATCGACTTTACATGTCACAATACCAATAATGTATTTAACGAAGATCATCAAAGTAAAATAATCATTCCTAGAAAAATCTTACATAAGTATATAATTAACAGTTGTTTTATATGGCATTCCTGCAGAGCTAACTTTCGCGTGTGAAAACATTCAACTAAGATAGCCCTTTACTCTAGCGCTCAAGTTTTAGACATATATTTTATTAATTTGTTTCTAATATACCGGGAAACACTGCCCAAACAGGATAATTCAGTAAACTTATTCCTTTAAGCGGGTAATATATCGTGGAAATTGAGAAACATAATCAGAAAAATAAGAAACATTATACCAGTCAAAAAGTTTGCCTCTCCGAATACATTAATTAGCAAGTTTAAAAGTTTCAGCAGATTTTATCGTTTCCGCAACTTCTGCTATATCACGGTATGAAATTGAGGTTTGAATTTCGCACACGCGATGTGTTAAAAATGCAACACCGGTGGCCGAGATCCTGGCCGCAGTTCCCATAATGAGGTTTTGCAAAACAAATTAAGAGCAACGCAATCGCGAAGGATAAATAGATTTAATTTGGACGATAAACACCGAGCGAAATAGGGTTTAATGGTCGCAAAATTAGGAAAGTTTGTTGATTTTTGGGACTTTTTATTCACAGGATAGCAAGTTTTTGTAAAGGATAAACCTTTAAAATAAATCATCGACCTTCTTTGAGTTTCATATGAGATCGTAACCGCCAACACCTCAGTCTTTAACGAGTATCCTAAATAGCCATATTTTTCAAAGTTTCGTCCTGTATTTTCATTGGCGATTAGCTCATAGAATACATTATGCATATATGCTCTTTATTGTCAAAGGATCTGAATATTTATCTCTGTCGGGGTGTCATTCACCACAAGGGATTATTTACGATTTTGCCCTTTTGTGCTTTCAAAAATGACCGGAATTGTTTAAAAATCTGACACGACTCAATCTCCAGAATCTGAAGGATTTATGTGACACTTCTGCACATGAATATTACCGTTGTAAACGGCAAATTTATGCAGTAAACGTTGCATGCGGATGCTAATGTAAATCTAAAATCAATGTGGATGCTTAAAAAGAGAAAAGAAAGACCGGTACAAATACTTTGTGCACGCGATCTGAACAAATATTTGTCTACAGAAGCATTGAGACTCATTTTCTGCCACTATATTAAATGAATTTGGAATGTCCATTGATTCAGTAGTGGTGGATAGTGGTTCCTTTTAAGAAGTGCTAAAATCAAAGTATTTTCGTTAGCGTACGTAGCGTAGTAGTGCTACGGAAATCCAAAGTAATTTTATCCCTAACAGCCCTGTATTTGACGGCCTAATTCAGAAAATTCTTCAATTAAGATACTTACAGGAATCGGGGCTAGAAAACGTAAATGCTACTTTTTCTGGGAAAGACACTCAAATAGAAGTTGGAAAGGAATGCAATTCAAATAATTGAATCTACTTTTCCATGTTAATGATTCCATTTAATTCTCCATACGTTATTGCAATATACAAAGGTTCTGACTATCTTCTCTACATAACATATCACAAATGTGACTGATTCTCGATGGATTCAATCAAGGCTATGTTCTCCCTCATTCCCATAGCGTCAAAAATAGGAATGTGCTCATGAACCGGAATCAATTCGTATATTCTATAAAAATAATTAAACTGATTGGTCACATTAACGCCCGATGTGAAATGTAGGAGACGCGTTCTGTTTGTCTTTTGATTAATTTAAATGAATATATTTAATGAGTTTATGAATATATCATTTATAGAGTGATACGATTTTAGATACATTTTCAAGAATTTAAAAAAAAATCAAACTTAAGTTTTCAAAACATATTCGAACGCTGCTAAAGAATACATTCCACGTTTTTAAAACTCGCTAGATGAAATAATTCAGGTTGAATTAACACCGGTAATCCAATTCATGATTATGGAAAAACCTGACAGCTGGATTCACATAAAGCCTATATGAGTATTCATGGGAGTCAAAAAGTGAGCAACTGTTAGGAGCCTTCTGCACAGCAGTTTCCAGAAGAATCATATAAATCACCCAATGGGAGGATTCAATAAAAATGGGTCTCAATATAGTCATTTCATACCCAAAAATGACGTTATATCCCGTGAGAATAAATGTATTGCTATCAGAAGAGGCAATAAATTTCCTCTCGGAAGAGTCGAAGTTCTTCAGCATTATTTAAGTCCTGCTATATATAGGTAGTCTATAGGTCGTTTCTGCTACTCAACCAAGATAGATGGAATATTTTTCATTTATTTAGGTTCAGAATAGAGGGTTATATACCTTTCATTTAATTTTCTCTCAATCGTTTCATAGATGTGATAATATGGAAGCTACTGAGGTATGAATGTTACTGAATCTCTGCATTTATTTTCGTCTCACCAAATCAAATGCTAAGAAGAGTGTTATTCATACAATCAGCGTAGAATAGGGGTGTATATTCTGGACTAAAATGGAATTTTCCTGCTTACGTAATTTTGGCTCAATAGCTTTTGGCAAAATAGCTCTTCTTGCCTGGTATCTCTCATTCCCTCACAGCTCATAGGTTTAAGGTTCAGGCCGCCTCCGGGCCTAATACCTAGAAAGCAATAGGTCACCCTAACCCTGGGTCTTAACTAGTGTTTTAAATAAAGTTTCGCGTACGGAGCATACTAAAACACGGGGTATTGAAACTGTCCAGAAACAGTTTACACCCGACCTTGACCGATCAAATCAATGTGTTCTCCCGCTACAGAAGAGAGCGAATAAAACGGTACAAATTTCGAACGGAGTTTACGACCCCTTGCCGTAGCGGTGGGGACAAGAAGTTTACTGCCGCAGTCACTCGGAAAACAATAAACTATTTTCGTTTGATGTGGCATGACATCGCATAAATCCACCAACATCTGAGGTCTCCAGCACATTTAAATTTCCAAGCGTCGTTTTGTAGGGCATTTCTTGTTTATGAATCGCGTTCTGCTATCCAATTTTTTAGCAGTAAGAAATTATAAACTACTTTCCCGGTAGGTGATACTACTGTTAATAATGCCATCGAATTTTATATCCATCGTTATTCGTTAATTTAATTGAAGTCCATCACGACCAGCAGTTCAAAATCATTTATATTTCGATTGGTGTTTAAACTGTGTTTGGGTCATAATGAATAAGAGTTACTGCGAAATTAGTGTTCGAACTGTCGGAATTTTAGGGTACTTTATTACCTGCCTCTGCTGAACCTTATAAAGTGTGACTTTTTCCATCTAAACATAATAATAAAGATCTATATCTAACTATTTTTTTCACACATATCAATATCCACTGTAGCCACCTGGGCAGTGGGCCAAATATCAATGTAATTACAAGGATATAAGTAAATTATTCCTCCCACGGATATTCTCCATCGTGTGCTTCACGGAACTAAAATTGATGTGTTCAAGTGTTCTTCCTTCTGGAATTAATAAACATACTACTTAAAGGGAAACGTCTAACGAGACCAGCCCGTTGACGAAACCGGTCAAATAAAAATTCTTTTTCTTACGTAACAGTGATCCACAATAAGTTGGAATGATTCTTACGTTAATTTACTCTCATGCTGCATTATCATATTCATCGATGATAAAAATTAATTGTGACTATGTCGTTTTTATTGAAAATGACTTAATATAAATCTTCTTCTCTAATCCCTACTTTTATTCAAATTACCTTTATTTTATAATCTATTATTATCTTTGATCATCTATGATCATTAAAAGAAAGTATATACAAAATGAATAGTTCATTACGCTGATTCTATTTACAATACTGTCATCGAAAATAAAAGTTATCACATCCAAATTAATTGTGACAACTTTTACCTAATCACAGCTTTAATACATGAAAACGACCGGTGACTCTTTCACCTGATGATACAGCTAAACTTTAAAACTGGATCGCATTATACCTTGTAATTCAGTAATAGTAAATGCTTAAAGGTTCACCATAGAGCAATACCAACACGTTAAGACTAATTTACAGATGACATTTTACCACATATTATTACCAAAAATACTACCAGCACGAATCTGATTCCCACAGGAAAGTGTGAATTATTTTCTAATACTTTAGACGTTTATGTATAAGAAGGACATTTTTATGAATTTTTAAATTGTATTAAATTTATAACCTTCTTTGAGTTTCA
>KZ308502.1:607267-623404 GCA_000376725.2 Ladona fulva
TATATATATATATAATATTGGAAATGCGCGTTTAATGTCCATCCGGGACAGCCTTTCCGAAATACGTGTATCTTGTAGGGTAAATTATTTACCCAAGAATGCAGTAATGTAATAAAAATCGATTTGATTCTTGCCGCAAAAGGTTAATCGTATTGAAAATGCTATGCAACTGCTTTGGGTGATATTGATTTTTCGAAGAGGATTCTGATACTAAATGGACCTTGAATCAATGGAAGTAGATCAATCTACCTAATGCTATTGAAATGTCCAGACGTAAATATTTTCTTTTCAAACTAATTATGCTTCGTCCCTTATCATCTGTCCCACTAGGTTTATAAATGAAGAGCCCTAGTGGAGACAAGAGACATTGAATGATGAGGCGAATGCGACTTCCTAACGAGTTCAACTCATCTCATTAATTTCCCAAAACCCGAATCATCCTCAGATGAGAATCCGGGCAAAAGATTCTTTAGATATCAGGCAGTTTCGATCCAAAATTTACATGAGCTGTAAACGTTTGTTCCATTTTTCTAGCCAAATTCAATAACAAACTATTCTTTATCTTTTCAACATAATTCTTCGAAATTTCTTCTTGCCTCAAGATTTCCTCTTTTTCAGCCGGTATTCAATGATGAAAACCCCCATAAGGATGATTACAATGTAGGGTGCACGTTTTCTCCATATCTGACATGAAAGAGAATATGATAGTTTGCGATACGCACTGCAAATGCGGTAAAATAATTACTCCATATGCTGTGGAATGCAAGTTAGTGAAGTAGTAAATAAGGATTATTGCAATAATAACACCAAAACGACAAATAAAGGTGATCGTTTCGCCGCAAATAACTCACGGAAACAGATGAAATTGTTTCTGTTTCAATCAGACACCACTACGCGGAAGATTTACGAACAAAAGTGGAGGAAAAAAGATTCAAACCTACCCCGACATATAATAATAACATTAATAATAATAATAAATGCCTTTATTTGGGCGAGATTGAGACTAAAAGTCTCCTCTTCCATCTAGCCCATAAGACATATAGCCTGTTCAGTTACAATTGGTATTGCAAATAGACAAAAAGCTTCAAAAACTACTAACTAAGGGTGTAAAATAAGTCAGTTAAAGTGTTAAAATTTCTTCTGAAGGGTTAGAAAACCAATGAACCGAAACGATTTCCGCTTAAAGCATCTTACATTTCCTTAATTCAGCATCCTATTCACCTTACTCAACTGGTTTTACTTCACTCGATTAACTGATTCTATTTACTATTCAAACAATTCTATTTTTATTCTGGTAACAAAATCCGAGGTAAAAGTACTGCAACTTTTTTCATTTTACATTTCTATATCATGGACTAAATTGAAAGTATAATTTGTTGACGTATAAATGGGCTTTCACTAAATATTAAAGTCATACTGTCATAATAATCTTTTGTCATTCTGTCGTGCAGCAGGTCTTCTCGTGGTATTTCTCCATGTTCGTCGATCTTAGGGTACGGCCACAGGCTCTCCGCTTGTTGGTAGTCGGCGACGATGCAATGTTATTTAAATTTTAATTGTTAAGGTCCCCACCCACGGTCACTCCACGGCCTACATCCAGCGCTTTATCTTCGAAAACTACTCGTATGAGGAAGTTCGGTGTGTAGATTCGCTAGTCCGAAATTCCAATAGTGTCGATTTCCCTGTTATCTCCCCAGAACCCCTCTGTTTTGAGGCGTGAGTGGGAAAACGTGCCCAGATTCGTGGATGTCTCAGATTCACTCGAAAAAGAATAGTTTACGGGAAAACAGTGATAAATTGGGAGCCACCCTTCTCCATCGCTGATTACAAGCTCCGAGAATCGGTATAGCAATAATTCGCTCCGAGAATTCCGTATTCGGGAATGTCGAGCTCCGGAGCTTCGATAATTGGTATAGCAATAGCAGCGAGAGCTTAAGAAGGTGGCCGCTAACGCCGAATTTCAACCAGCTTTTTCTGCAGGCGCGTCAGCTCATTTAATTTAAAGTATGGTATCAGCACCGAGTACCAGCAAGAGAGAAACTTGCTTTCCTTGAGTTCGTACCCTTAAGCACACCTCTTCAGCTCATTGAAATTGCCTCTTCCCATCTCTATATTTTCCAACCATCTTCTTCCTCTAATCTATTCTCCAGGATTCGCCATTTAGATCCCTACTTTAGAGTAGCCACTGCAGCGTACACTATGAATTCTCAGATGTACTAACATCTATACTTTGGTAGAAAGATGTGTGTTAAGTTCCACAAAATCACGCTTGGGCATATTAATTTCATTGTACTAACATCTAATTCATCGGGATACCGCATTCAAGTATTCTGTGCCTAGTCAGCAGTTAGAAATAAAATTGGAAAAAGATAGCAGCGGTTTTATTTAGCAGAGAGATTACCTCCAATTATCAATATCAAACACAGTTAATTTTCATGTACTTGATTAGACAAATAAATGAAATTTTGATAAATTTCGTCGCCTCATAATGAAGTACGAAATTAAAAAGTACAAAATGTAAGTGTTATAAGGAAATACTTGGCCAATTGGGGGGAAGTAAACCATCACAAATCCCTCCTTAGATTGTGACCTTTCCAGTTCTTTTGTCTACTTTTTATAATCTCCTTTATCCTCGTTTCCTCATCAACTCATTTCAGTAGCACTTAATTTGTTACTCTGTCTTGCCAAATTACGCCCTTCATCTTCCTTCGCGTCCACATTTCAAAGTCCAAGTAGCCACTTATTCTCTCCCCTTGATGTCCTAAGGCCCAACTCTCAGAAGGGCTGGGAATTCAATACCATTGCGCGCTACATATCAACCACAGAGTGTTTAAGATGAAGAAATGAAAGAGAAAAAGTCTGCTGTAGCCGAGAATCGAACCCAGGTCTCCCACTTTCCGGACGGATGCTCTGACCTCTAAGCTACATCGACAGGACGACCTCTCCATCAAATTCTTAGGCTATAAAGGGACATGGTGTGCTTCGGAGGATCCATATAAGATGGCACAACTCCTACGCACATGTGGGACATCGAAGATGCCACCTCACCATCATAGCTTACTTCCAAACCTGCACACCGTGTCCAATAGCCTAGGAAATTGATAGAGAGATCGTTCTGTCGTGGTAGCTTAGAGAACAGAGCATCCACCGAAAAGTGGGAGACCTGGGATCGATACCAGGCTACGGTAGACTTTTCTCCTTCATTTCTTCATCTTAAATCAAGCATGTGAACCATGCGTTTATCATCAGTTATCGCTGTATTATTGATGTCGATTCAGTTATAGAAAAAATACGCGATATTGCTCATCGGCAAAAGATGTCATCACAGAATATTTATTCGCAACGATGCAGGATATAAAAACTATTTGGGAGCCCAAAAAGTTTTTAAAAAACAAAACGATTTCATCTAATTTACATTAATTTTCAAATACCGCTCGAACTCAAAATAAACTAGGTCTCTATCATTCCAAACACGGCGCACTGTAATTAATTTCAGTTAATTTCAAAGTAAATACTGCGATTCGATTGAAATTATATGTACATATTTAAATTGAGTAGCAGTTGGTTTGGAATTTTTCGCAATGTTAAACACTAGAGTTTCCTTTGAAATGGTGCAGACGCAACAGAGCAAATCGCAAATACAGAGGAGAAAATACAACTCATATTCACGGGCGATACCCTAAATATTCACGGGTTTGAAATCGGTGAATGAAACAGGCAAATCTATATCACTTCGAGTTTGATATGCTCGTTTCAAGTCCTTTCCCAAATTACTTCGTTCATTCGAACAAAAATAACGTTTCATACACCTTTGCAGGTAATGGTGAGATAATCAAAACTATGCATTTTTAAACTTAGGGTTACGCTCGTGGTATTAACAGGTCTTCGCATAAATCGTTACGATAAGGAACGGTGGGTGCAGGATGCGGACGCCTATCTGGGAATCCCCGCTCTTGATAATAACATCATGACGCATCGGTCACATGGTCATTCTGTCAGTGTGGAATTTTATCATCTTCCAAAGCGGGAAAAATTCTTATCTCAGTATCTCCCACAAACAGTGAATTGCGCTCCAGCTCGAAGTTATAGATTTTCTAACTTACATTTTGGCATCCACTCTCTGACGTATGATGAGGTTTCCCATAAAGCAAAAAATTTGTCAATACAATACAATATATTAGCTTTTCTTCTAGTTTTGTCGAGTATCTAAGTTAAATCCTTGATTTTACAAATCATTGCAATTTCAGCCTTTGGAACTCAACCCAATGCACAAAAACGAGTTTCATTTTTTTGTGTAATAGGTCTACTGAATCCTTCGTCCCCATAATATATGTTAATTCTAAAAAATGAAGAAATGTTTATTACTAGAAAGCAAAATTAACGGATATCAAAGAAAGCAAATTAAGTTAGCGGTAAGTGAATAAAATCCGTACTCAAGGAACAACTTTTTTACATACGGATTTTGAAAATTCGCATTACTCACTGATACACTCTGGATTTATACATAAGCTTCATTCTCGTTGATATAAGAACTAAAATGGACGAATTTGATAGACTTTTACAGCACAAATCCCGCTTTTCAATCTTCTTAGAGATTCTTCAAGTTCAAGTCGATACTTTAAGGAATTACAGCATTTTTATGGGGTCAAGGTGAAACTGTCGTATCCTCGTCTTCGTATTTCCTTTTTTCTTTTACGATGTTTTTACAATCACAGTTCAATATACTAGAAAAAGACGGACTCCTAGTTAAGAGAAAATTTTTATCGAAAGCAAAAATCGAAAAGCCGTTAGAAGAACATCGATCAACACGGCATAACTCATTCCAAAAGATGTTCCGAAGCTTTCAGGAGAAAAATCTGAATGCAAAAGACGCAGCGATCTTAGGAAACCTTAAAGAAGACAAAATTTGGATTGGTATGCTCCACTACCAGATTCTGAGCATGGGGAAATTAAATTAAATTATGAACCCACGCATTTACTTTCCTTTTACAATAAACTCTCGATTATCCGGGCTTCTGCAGGAATAATTAGAAAACACGGTAACCCAAACTTTCACTTTTATTTCAAGCAATGTTCACAGTAGACGGACATATGTAATTTTTTACTTTTTGAGCTAATATTCCGTTTGTTTCTATTGTTCCTTTTACTTATTTATCGGATCTTTTTGGCGACGATGTCATTCTATTGGTATTCCCGCTAATTCAAAGAAAAAGGTATTCCTTAATTCATGCTTGTACTAGAACGCGAAAATGCTTACGTGTTATTGTTTGAAATTTTTATTTTAAAACTTTAAAATATCGAGAAAAATTTAAAAAACATGGACGGAATATCAATAAAACGAATTATCCGTCCATGGTTAATTGGGAGTTATCTATTCTTGTATGTTTGCGGTTGGTTACGTATCCGACTTCCTTTGTAAAATTATATGCAAATAATTTATTTCGTTAAGTGAAACCATTAAATATACCATCCAGCTTATACAACAAACACATCACAATACCACAAGCGCTACATTTCATAATACTATGGTCCTGTTCCGTAGTTTTGCGCTTAAACGTATGAATTTACCGCAGAAATTAAGTTCTATCAGTCGATACGTTAAACAGCAGCTATGGAGCTCTTTCAAACTCTTCAGCAACAAAAGTTCCAGTTTACAGCTCTGTCCAAGAAATTAACGTGAAGCTATCAAAGCGTCTAACGGGTTGTTAAACCGATTTCATGCCACTCGACACGCTGAGGTTAAAGCCGTTAGTTGGCAATTGGTCTCAGGCAATGGAGAATCGGCTGGGAAATGGACATCAAAAATTAGTGGAACAGCTGAGAAGCATGTGTTGAATGCCAATGAAACTGTATTTTCCTTGCGATCGATTTTCATTAGATACAAATTGGCTACCAACAAAGACGATATTACAGTGACCGTCAATTGCAGAGATTTCTGTGCATTTAAACGTCGCTGAGAGACTGTTTAGAAAAGAAAGCATATGGACGCAACGTTGTATTCATGTACCATCCACAGCATTCGATATACATACGTTTATCGTCATCTGCAAGCGAGGTTGATACGTGCTAAACGTTGAGATTGGAAATTATCTCTGACCTTCTCTATTTGCGGAGGTCTCCCTGGAAACGTACCAGAAAATGGTTCTTCAGCCTATTTGGGTGGACGATAACATTATGAAATCAATCAACCACGCCATTAGGGACGGCTAAAATTAGAATACCCTCTCTTGTATTCGTATGCCTTATCGTTTCTTCGCAAAACTAATGTAATGTATAAGGTTTATGGCGATAAGTAAGAAGGTGAGTGGAGATACCCTTAAACATACTTAAAAACTTTCATGCAATCAGATTCACAAGCTATAAATTTCATGGGTAAATAAAGCTAAGGTCGAAACATGAATAATTTTTTAATGTGAATGACTTGGATAAGTAACATATTTTCCTGTAAATTCCAGGGTCAAATTGAAATCTATTTAGAAAAGTTTGGGAGGGTCGAGCCTGTTTACAATCATCTATTGGCTCGGAAAATCTAACGGAAAATATGCGCTTGATGCTAAATACGTATATGAATGCACAGGAAAGAAGTGAAAAATCTTCCTTGAGGTGTTTTTATCTTTATTTAATTCCGTAATCATAAATTAAAGCAATGTAAAAGTTATCATAGATCTTTCCCTTTTTTGTTAAAATTCCATCCGTTTATAGAATTAAAAACCCACCGCATTATAAGATCTAAAAAGAAAGTGACCGCTTTACAAGAGAAAGAGATGGTCCTTAACAGTGTTATTATTTTTAAGGGATTTCATAGATAATTTTGCACATACAGGCACACACAAGGATTAAACCCGGGACCGCTTTCACCAAAGGTCTAGATACCTTGTTTCTGAAACATTTCCTCACTCTATTTCAATGTATTCCTTACAGAATACGTGATTACAATCTGTTTCAGAATCAGTACCTGATAATGACTATGAATTAGTTGAAACCGGTCGTATGAATGAAATATATTGTGGAATTTTACAGTGTTTTTTATGCCTACCAATCTATTTCCTTTTCCTCGTTTCCTGTTTGGGTTACATAAGAAACGATGAAAACTTCCAAAATAACACCTCTAGCAGTTTATATAAACCTCTAATTAAAATCATATTTCAAAGCGGTGAATTTAAAAACTAATATGATCCAAAATGCCAGCGATTTAGGGGTACCGGAAACCCCCTGTACTTGTAGCATACCCTGTGTTTCGTAATATTCCTAGATTAAGGATATAGGAGCAATATAATCAGGAAAGGAATAATAAATTTTCATACTTATCTTTTACCATGTACGTATCTATTCCTCCTGTATATCGTAGCAGAGCGCAATTCCCGTTTCCCCTTTATTACATTCCATTCTGTGCTTGTTTTCACCCCAAAACCTCTCGAAGTCTTTGATCGGGAAAGGAAAAATTTTCCAAGTTTAATTTCGAGGCCATCAATGCGAATCCCCACCAATTCCCCATATCCAGCCACCCGCTCGTTCAAAAATACGGCGACAGGAAGACGAAACGGGGAAACAGGCGAGGGAATTTCGGGCGAATTCTGAAGGGAAAAAGGGATGAATGGAGAAAGAAAGAGTTTAACGAGAGAAGAATTCGATACCGGTTTTCAGCACATCATAATGCGAGCGACGAGGAAAGATATAGAGAGGGATGATGGCGGGTGCAGTCCCGTCGCTTACGTCAACTGTAGCGGTCAGAGCACAACACGAATTTCCGAGCAGAAAAGGGGGTTATATGGAAAGCAAAGTAAAAGGAATTCCAATACAGGAAAAGCGGGTACGGATGTAGCGGGGAGGGCGAAGGGGGAGGTGATGAGTGAAAAACATAGCAGAAAGGGAACAATAGAGAAGAGACGAAGAATAATGGAAGCAGGAAAGCGGGAATGGATCGCTGATGGTAGAAAATCGTTTTTTTATTGCTTTTTCAAATGGCGAAAAGTTGGAAACCTTTTACGATTCGAATCCGTCGCAGTTCATTCTCCTCCTTTCGGTGTATATTTTTCGGCCTCGGAAAAATTCCGTAATTCCCTTCTTTGAATATATCATTTTGTGAAAATAAGGGAGATGAGTGGCGGAATCGAGGAGTGGTGGAGGCCGTAATTTCCGAGGGCAAATAGGGAGCGCAATGAAGTTTGCTTAGCCGAGCGTTAGGAAAAGCGTGGGGACTCAACTAATACGCTCATGTAAACGCAGAAGGGAACTCGAGGAAATTTATGACCTTATGATACCTGCGTCCTCTGCAAGAATCGTTTAAATAGAGGCAATCTCGCACCTGTATGATTTAAATACGTGAGAGGGAAATGAAGAAAACCTCCTTTACGCATGAATTACATTCCAATTCTACCATCATTGAATTCAGGGCTTCACTTGGCCTAGAATATAGACGTCCGTCTAGTGGAATGTTTCCCCTGTTAGACCCCGGTGTGAGTGGGAACTTTCGCAATAAGGGTTGGCGGCAGGGAGACATTTGTCTGTTAAATTTAATCATAAAAACAAATTCATCACCTCAGTCAACAAGCGACCGCATAATGGAAAATAAAACAAGATGGGAAAACATAATGGATGGATTTAGCCGTAACCGTGAGAAACTTCATAAAGTTAAAAGTGGAAATAACTTTTTGTGGGCCTCCGGATAGCCTTGTGAGTAACGTGTTCGACTTCGATGACAGCGGTGCCGGGCTCGATTCTCGGTAGGGGCTTGCGTGCGAAATTATATTAGCTGTGGAAGAACTTTTAAAAATTACTACTATAAATTTTCGAGGAAATAACTTTAACTAATATTCAATTTAGGATATTGTGTTAGAGTTGAAGTATAGATTATAGTGAATCTCCATGCTTTCCATACATATATTTGAGATTAGCTATAATCTCCACTTAAACTCTTACAAACCATAATAATACTGGACCCTAAGGTGAACATTTTTTAAGTCCAATTTAAGTATACATGAAAAAACTGGGCTGTGAGTTAAAGTATTTTTTCCTCATGAAAACTATCATTAGTTGAAACTGCTCGCCGATAAAACATTTTCTGTATAGCTTGGACACAATTATTCTCATCTTTACCGTTACAGGATGAGAAAAAATATAAAGCTAAAAAATTTACTAAACTGCAGTTTTACCGCAATGTCGCAAAAAAAACAACTAATTCCTTGGTATGAATTTCAGTCAGTGTTCTTTCTAAGCCAGACTCCAGAGTGGCCACCAAATACTCTCAACAGATTTCGCTCAACCAAATTTTCGAGGGAATTACCTCAGAAATTAGGAAACCTACATCTCTAGATTTAATGCATTCCTTTCCGATAACACTCAATGTGAATGCTAAACTGATGGTTCGATTTACCTTACAGATTACAGATAGGAAACATGTATTTATAATTTACAATCCTCCTTGGTAATCATAGAGCAACCGTCTAATCTAGTTAATAGAAATATTCTTTTAGGTCAATAAAAGTTAAAATAATTAAGGGAAGATATGATTCGAACCTGTTAATTGCCTTAATTATTTCAAGCAGTCACAGAGACCAAAGACAGCTATCGAAACCGTAATTTACCATATACTTCGACAAAATGCAGCTCATAGACCACATGTGGCTCCTCCTACCTACGTATAATATGGCTCTGTCCCGTGTGATTGAAGATTGAAAAAAAATTAGTCTTGTTTTAATTTTTAATATTATCGTTTCATTTTAATGGCATAGCTGCAATAATTACTTTTTCTGATCTCGGTGTTTTCGGGTCCACGTAATTACGTGAGCATTGGTTTTACAGCTCGTACATCATTAACTCATTATTAAAAAGATAAATTATTAATGCCAAATAGGCATGTACTTTAATTTAAAAAACTACTTGAAAGAAGGACCACAGAAAATGTCTAGGTTAAAGCAAAGTGAGTTCTCTGTAATTGAGAATAAGACATATCATTTTCATTTTTCTAATTACTAAAGATGTAACTCATTAGAAAACATTTTATGGGCTAATTCTGATTTTACCTTTATCGCTCGAAATAAAATTAAGGTTTCTTTTTCTTGTGTCCACGAAGACTAACTCTGACTCTACTGTACAGAAAATCCGCCTACCGCTTCCATGATTACCTACCTACCCGTGATTCTTAATTCGCGGGTCGCGCTCCCATTTGGACGGAAGACATATAGACCATGGATGCAAGTTTTGTTTACTAGGTTCAGCGTCTAACTCTCTTTGTTTATTCTTATTTCATAACCTAGCTAAGAGTACACCAAATTCCACTTTTGGATGTTCAGGGACAAAATTATACGCTTATAAAGCTATATAAACAAATTTTAACACATGTTTAATGTTTTAGATTATGTAAGGTTTCTATATTATTATTATTATTAATGAAAGGCTGCTGTGTGGAACCTATTCCACGGTGGCAACCGTATACATAATTAACGTCGTTCCTACATCATAATATATACCACAAATACATACATACTACATAGGGCACAATATATACCCCAAAATAACTACAACATACACCTCAAAATAACACATTATATGCAATACTAATACAGTTATGAAAATACTTATACAGTTATGAAACATAGAGTCAACCTATGTGGGGGGAGTAAGTATTCTGCCTGGTATTCACCCTAGTCGGGAGGAAAACCCCTCCGTGCATTTGAGTGATGTAAGGAAAGAATTTCATCATGATTCTCAAGAGAGCGCTTTTCTTTTAAGTTAAGAAACCTATGCGACTGATCTAATTATAATTAATTGTAACTCGTTACCTGAATAAAGAATTCAATATGATTTCGTGGAAATAAGGACAGCGTTGAAATAACAATCACTTGACAGATACCCCATCTAATAGGACAATGCATAATCTTCCGCATTTTTCTCCCGCTTTTTATCAACTAGGTTAACTGCACAGTTTGCACATTAATTTTTCAACTTTCGAAACATTTATCGACATATTTTCTTTTATGGTTTAACGCCAGTAGTCCTCCCGCTTAATCTAAATTGTTTTGTCCCGAGATATTTGGAAATATATTTTTTATAATGATACTAACAGCTAATTTTTATGATTCTATGGCAGAAATCTTGTTAAATCGTCTAACATTATATCTCTGGATATAACTACCTCGACCTTGACCAAATGCTGTTCATACACGAAGGATACGTATTCTACAATTGTAAAAGTTATGCTTTAATTAGCTGCCCGAAACCTACCAGAATTTATAACTTTCACATGTAAAACTCCCGGAATCAACTCTTTGGCAACCCTATCTGAAAAGCGTGTTTGACCGATGAGCCTTCCGTGATATGTATTTTTAAAGTGTGTGTAAACAATTTGAATTATATGTTACAGTAAAAGGTGCCAACTGGTCTTACTTTTATCTATGTATAAAATGTTTTTAGGTGCTTGACCCGGAAGGAAAACCTAGAAATATTTCTACATACTGGTCACCGGGAAAGCATAAGATCCTTCTTCATTATTTTAAGTATTCCGTCAAGAAATGTTTTTAGTATTTACATTGAAATTACGTTAAGTTACTTTTAAAATAAATTATTAAACATGTAGAGCGTGTCCATCTCGACACCGAATACACAAAATGCTAAGTGTACATGTGGTTCACACACTAGGCGTAGGTACGCATGATTCAGATATGCGCCAATAGATGACAAGCGAGCTATCATATACGTTCTCCACTGACTGACAGATGGCACAGGCGTATGCTCTTTTCAAATTACACGTATTATTTTTTTTAATTAAATTATTTAAATAATTCCAACGAATTATCGGGAAGATTGTTATGTTATTACTGGAAAAAAACCCTCATTGATCTCTATTTAATTATTTACTTTATTCATTACTCTTTTGCTATTTCGCTACTATTTTAGCCTGTCTAAGCAGACTTCATCTTTTTTTCTTTTCATAAATAAGAGCTCTCTAATAATGACAAACGGGAAAGAAAGAAAAGATTGAGTACATGCATACAAAAGGGAATGTAACCTCTCTCATTTTGAAGTAGCTGCTTATGTTAAGAGGAAAGTATCCGTTTAAATCATTAGCTATTTTACTTACATGGATAGCTTTTAAAAGTTCTGAAATGCTTCAATCCGGTTAAGAATCGCTACCGATATATTTCTTGAGAAAGAACGGTAACAGTGGGAGGAGATGAGATGAAAACTTAATTTAACATGCTGAATCAAGTTAACGCTGCTTGTTAGCCGCAGTTCACTCAAAAAGCTACTCCGATACGATTCCGCAATATATAGTATATGGCAACTTGATTCATATATTTTTCTGCGAGGAACCACGAGGATACCAAACTACGAAATAGGATTTAATGTTAAATACACCTGGAAAACTCACAATGGTGGCAAGCAATGGACGAATGCATACCAAGAAATTTTTATTTCTTCTTAATACGGTGGTCATTACGCATCGGTGTCCTATGGGCTTTCATAATAATGTTGTTTCTATGATAGAATAGGAACATTTAGAGAAAATTACAGTAGTTGGACTGAAAAAATTGAAGTTGTCGAAGAAATTTTATCACATTTCTCTTAAAGCCAATGTATGATTTAATTTTCTGAGTAATGTACATTTCCTTCCATAAAAACCGAGCGGCATATTGTGTCATGCATGAGATTGAGAAAATAGGAAATTCGAGGTTAACCCCTGCCACTTATTTTCCCAGTTACTCGTGGCAGCAGCTCACAGTCGGTCTGTGGTCGTAGAAGGTTCGCTTTTGTATCTTTTCCAGATTTCGCATGCCTCGTTAGGTAGACTTGGAGAAGTCAGGGTAAGGGTTTAACGGTTAAAAAAAGAGTTAAATGCTCGGTATATCTAGACAGAATTCTATCATAATTTGAAGGGCAGTGTATGTAATTGAAAATGAGAATTTTCTATGTTCGTTATCTGTTGACCCAACAATCTTTCACTTTTTGAAATTTACGCATCTCTTACGCATAGCGATTACAATATACTTATAAAATAATTATGGTTCTTCAATGAAGGGAAGGAAATGAGATTCTGGCTCGGACAATTTTCCTATAATAATGCAGTCCCTTTGGATTGACTCTGCAATCCTCTCCTCTCAAATTAATTAGACAATTCAAGAGAAACCTAATTCCGGGATACTTTGAAATATCTTACGAGAAGCATGACATAACTTCGTTCCGGTTAATCTCATTTGATACCCACATACATTCTAAATTTCCAGTTATTTCTTAAGCTTCAATTTTAGGTGAAATTTTCAAGGGAAATTCGAGGGAAACGTAAAATTTAACACATAGATTCTATTTTCCGTATATAGTATTATGAGTTTGATAGGCAGTCTGTTTGCTGAGATTGTGAAACGACGTTTGAGTAAAAGAGAACGCGGGCTGCCCATGTCAGGTAACCGTCAACGGGGTAAACCGTACGGCAAGGGACACAAGGTGAGGATCTGAGTAGCGGAAAATAGCATCCTTAGGGGAATTGTGCTTTCAAGCGGTAGAGTATCTTTAGGCGGGTGGCCGTCCCTCTGCGTAGGAATAGCATTGATTTGTTTAGCTAATTAGTGCTTCACTGTCCTCTAGAGTGGTACCTGTGGAGGGAGAAACTACCCCAAATCAACGAACGATATCACGAATTTTCGTAATGGATGGGCGGATGAAAAGAAAAGATATTTACGTGATATTTCCGATTGAAGATTATAATAATAACACGTCATCATAAAGGGCGAGATTGAGACTCATTTGTTTTCCAATACGTTTAACCCTTCTTCACTTAAGATTAAATAAAAGGGAAAGCTTTTGGGAGTTGAGCTGAAAAAATAAACGAAATAAGGAAATAACGAAAACTATCTTCCGGGTTGAAAAATCATAAGTCATAAAATAAGGAAATAATAAGATCCCTAGCAGGAAAACACTCCCAAAGAAAAACCTGCGAAGCAAACTAAAAGATGCAAATAAAATTTTAAAAGAAGAAAATAAGAAGAAAAGGGGAGATTTCAACAGCACGCCCGAAAAAACAGCCAATATAAATGAAAATTGAAATACTTAATGCAATAAGAAAAATGTTGAATTTAAATCACTAGAAGAAAGTAGTAAGAGAAACTATAATTAGAAGTAGTAGAATTACTTTATTATTTTATTGATATTCTGACAGCCAAGATCATTTGCACCAAAATATTTAATTTTTAATCAAAAAAAGGAAAAACAACAATTGGTGAATGAATACGAAAAGAATAATAATTTTCACGGCTCTGAGGAAATTTTTATTACTTCAATAAAGAATTCTTGGGGAAGATAAGGAATATATTGCGTATCTTCTTTTGTCGAAAAAACTCATGTGGGTGACTTTCTTTTATAATATTTCTCGATGCAAAGACAATTTATTTTCAACTCCTATCTGTACCCGGAAGTTTATATCCAGTTAGGCCAGCATCATTTACAAATCCAAAATATTTTAAGGGAAAAGGTTTCCTTTGTCAGTAACGATCAAATTACAAGGAATCCAAAGGATTTTATCGTCGATGACATGGCAAAATATGTTTGTGCAAACGACAGGACAGTATGGCTAATGTTTAAAAACAGCAGTATCCCAAAGACGTATTTCCAATCTAAATGGAAACAGATTTACAAAAAGATGCCGACTATAGAAGAAAAAGTGGTTTTACTTACTGTTACTAAATGTTAATGTATATATAATGGGATAATGTTATCAAAGTCACTCCATCAACCTTGATATTATTCTCTAATTAGTATGCTTATAACTTTACCCGATTATATTAAACTTCTGATTGAATATATTACAAATGGGTAAACATGTTTATCGATAGCCATCGAGTAATCCTGAGAGAACTGCTGGTTACGAAGGATGTATTCACGACGAGCAACCAAAAAGTAACTAGATATTTAAAATTATATTTTAACGATTCTACTTCACTTTACAGTTACATTTCCCCATCAAAATAATCACCAGCAGTATTACCAGAAGTAGTTCACTGATTTCTTAACAATAGAAATATTTTCGGAAGAAGTTTATACGAGTAGAATTATAGGAATTATACGAGTAGAGGTCATACTACTATTCCACTGAAGACGTATAACGTTCTCTAAAAACAATGCTCTGTGAGGACCGTACCTCTCGAACCCAGCCTAAACGCGCACGCAATGGTCGAGAGATAATCTGTCATATTTCTTGTAGCTTGCCAATCTTCTCTACGTGGCTTCCAGGTAGACAGCTTAATCAATAAGGGTTAATTAACCTTACCCTCTTTGAGAAGAATGAGTGCTCTAACCCACAGCTATGCAATTATAATGGAGTTTGAAATTTTCCAAGGCCCTTTTCGAATAGTTGAAAGGTTAAAGGTCCAAGGATGCCTAGCATTCAAAAACGAAAACATGGGCGTCATCGCTCCACATTGATAGCCTGTACATACTACAATAGCGGTAACTCCCGCTGCTGGTTTAAGGCGGCTACTTTTATCGTAAATGTAACATGGAAAATTGATTGCAGCTCTTTCAAACGAACAGCATAGTAGCAAAAAACAAAAATAATTAAGTTTTACAGTACCGGCGTTACTTGTTGATACTTCACCGTAAGAAAATAAACAAGGTAGAGACGGATTAAATTTTACCGCACCGCAAATTAAAAAGAAGTAAGTATTTACTAGTTCTCATTCCTATTCCTAGAAATGAATTTTCCCAACATAAAACATATGCTACTGGGGGTACTGATACTGAACGGATGAGAAAGAAAGTATTTTTCACTTATGTACGAAATCCTATGAAGCACAGGGACGGATTTGATCAAAATAGGCAAATACGGCCAAGCGACTTTATGGAAAACAAAATATTGCAGGGGTGACATGTTTTGCGTTGGCATTGGAATGTTATTTGGTAACCCAGTGAAGTATCTTTTCTTGATTAAATAATCACGTTTCACATTTGAATAGCCTAAATCAATCGTATCCGCATTTTAAAGGGTCGTAGAAATTCAAGGAAATTTGAAGTCATATTGACCCTACTTCTTAAGGAAACTTTTTAATGCGGACCACTAAGGATTAATTTACTACAGCTTTGCACCATAAAAATGTGTGAAAAAGCGAACAGAACATAGTTTTGTGATATATAGAAAACTAGGGGGGG
>KZ308502.1:623599-633708 GCA_000376725.2 Ladona fulva
TTCATTTCCTATTATTCGACTTCTCTTTTCGTTTTTTTTCCTTGTGCGTATTATCTTCGCTATGAAATTTTGTGAAAGCTAATTTTTACAATCCCTTTGGATTTGTACGTCATAGGGATTGTTTACCTAACCGCAAATTTATTCAATAATAAATTGAAAAAAATCGTAATTTTGTGCTGAAAACTATATTTCACGAACATTAATTTCTGAATGGTTTTTCCTCTCTTGAGGTTCATGCCCGGTATTTGTACGCTAATGAATAACATTATTTGTTAAGAAAAGAATGCTTTCAACCGATTTTTATGTTTATGGGGTATGCTAAAGTACGCACAGTCAAACCCGGTGGATAAAAATTAGCCCGTATTCTGCGGGTTGATTACATTTTGTGATCTGTGATGTTTAATGTTGTACAAATTCTGGTACGCTAAATAATAGAGTATTGCGTAAACACACGAGTTCTTTTAGCTCATCTTTGTATTTTCATAGAGTGTAGAGCCTTAACGTAATCATCAGAGGCAATGCCACTTGTATTTTAGCAAGTTTAAGCTTAAGGTTTTAGCACCCGGTTTAGTGTTTTCTCAGAACTGTCAGAAAAAGTTTGATCGACTTCCACAAGTTTTTGTGACTCATAAAAGAACTTATACTTTTCAGGGAACGCCTGGGAGCTTCATTGGCGCTCCGATCTTCCGATTTGAATGACGGCGCCAAAGGTGACGTCACTCTTGCTGCCTCAGTCTCAGCCATACACCCTCCCCGCGATGTCCTTGAACGCCAACGCTACCTTCGCACCGGAAGCTAACCAGATGCCGAGGAACGCCACCACGACCGTCTTACCGGACCTGAGGAACTGCTGCTCCCCCAACGAGGGGGAATCGGAGGGGGAATACGTTCCGTATGGGCAACGTCCAGAGACGTACATCGTGCCGATACTGTTCGCGGCCATCTTCGTCGTGGGGGTCGTTGGAAACGGCACACTTGTGCTTATTTTTCTGAGAAATCGCAACATGAGAAATATACCCAACACGTATATTTTCAGTTTGGCGTTGGGAGACCTTTTGGTCATCCTCACATGTGTGCCGTTCACTTCGACTGTCTACACGGTGGAGTCGTGGCCTTATGGAGAGCTTATATGCAAACTTTCGGAGTGTGTAAAGGATGTATCCATCGGGGTATCTGTGTTTACTCTGACGGCCTTGAGCGCGGAGAGATACTGTGCCATCGTGAATCCCATGAGGCGACACGTTGGGAGGCTGTCTACGGGACCACTGACCCTCATCACGGCTATTGGAATCTGGATATTGGCACTTCTGTTTGCCGTTCCGTCTGCCGCTTTCTCATACCTTAAGTCTCATGAGCTTGGAGGAAACTATAGCATTCAGGTGATTTTACGCGACTTTTAGGTCGAAAATATCTTTTCCCGGACTTTCTGAAAGTTTCTCTGCAGCTTTCAAAATAAAGCTGTTCTTAAATGTGGAATAATACTAACTGCGCCTTCGACACCTTACAGCAGACTTAGTAATGTGCGCCCGAACTAATTCTGCGATTGGTATCGAGAGTTACTTAACGCAAGTACAAAGCAAAGAAGGAGCTTGTGGGCAAAACAAAGGAAAGGAGCTTGTGGGAGATAGGGAAAAGAGGAAGTGAGGCTTAGGATTAAGTAGTTAGGTTCAGGGTTTGCAAACGTAGTAGATGGTAGAGTATACTAGTTTTTCTTCCATATGAAACACCAAGGATCCGTGTCCAGACGTTCCGCCCAAAGAGGTTTCACCCAAGAGACGATTCGCCCAAGGGCGGTTCACCCAGGGACCCGTGATTTCGTTCACCCAAGATATATTTCTGAAAGCAAGTAAAGCATAAGCAAGAAAATTACGTAAAAATAAAAAAGAGCAATAATTATCATAAATTCAACTGTGGTTGTTAAAAAAGAAACGAAACTGAACAAAAGTTTCGTTCGCATAAATTGAATCATGGCAGTGCCGAACGGCAGGGAATGTAAAATTACCTGGCTTTATATCCAACACTGTAATATATTCATCTTTTTAGTACTCTCAGGAAGAAGTCCAAGAAGGAGCAATCTATACCTTTCACCGATTTTATTGTTAATCATTTATAAAACCTTGCGTGTAATTTCTATGGTTGTAAATTCCCCTGGGTGAAACGTCCCATGAATGAAAAGCTCTGGAACCTTAAATTCCTCTTCTCCCCTCTTCATTCACTCTTTACTTCCGTGTCTTTCGATTCAATTACTACTTATGTAGGATACTTCCCTGATGTGGAGTACTAACTCTCAATAGAAGTCGTACAATAAATGTGTGGTATGTCGTAGAAGCTCTTATTTCTGATGGCGCCACACTGTGAATTCAAGACCTATCTCTGGATTACGTCCTCAGGTGTATTTCCGTACCTGTTGCTTCGACTATCTGATTACCTGCCGGAACGTTGGGATTCCGTCGCAGTAAAACTGCTACACCAAACAAGGAAATGGGCTGCTCTGCTCCAATTCAATAGCTCTTTACCTTCTCACCGGTCCTTTACGCCTTTAAAAAACATAACTAAGTTTCATTCACGACAAAGAATGACAATTCTGTTCTTCACACCCTAAAGATTTAAATCCAGTTTACGTAACAATGAATTCATATAAGAAGGCGAGTCTTCGTCATCCTATTAGATAGACTGGCTATTAAACTATGTCTATGTTTAAGTACCCTTATTCGTTTATAATTCAGAATTAAGTTTTGGAATGTGGCTAAATGTGGGATACATTTTGGGCTACAATATTAACGTTACAGATGTGTAAAAGGCTACGAGACATGCATTCGTATAATAAAGGAATCCGCAGCTATTAACAGAGCAGCGTTACAGGAATCCTTGCATACCCATTACTAGATGCACGGGTAATTAAGAACTACTTCTGTGGATTAAAGGAAAGGAAGGTGTCTTAGTAGATTAAAAACCTACGGAAAATCCCAAAGGAATAACAAGTGTGAAAAATAGTCCCAGTCGTGTCGCTATTTTTCACACTTGTAACTACTTCTGTTATTGGACTTTTCAATTCACCGAATTCCGGGGTTAAATAGAAGAAACGACCCTTATAACTCGATTAATATCCCAATTCCAAGTGCCGTCAAATATATTCTTGACATTTCCGCTTGTTGAGACGGCAGCTTGAAATCTTCATTCACCGAATACGGAATAAAGCTATAGAATTGATTTCCGTATTAAAGATATCTCCTTCTCACCAACATGCCCGAGCGAATAATAAACATCCGTTTGTGATGGACTTTCCGATCATAGAGCCGTAATTACAGATTTTGACATAAACTTGGTAAGGCATAGAAAACCTAAACGCAAAGTATATCTTTACTCAAGAGCTGATTTTGAGGGATTTCGTAATAAACTCGTATCCGATTTTCCAGCGTACGAAACGCGCGCGAAGCGTTTAAATACAGAGGACACTTGGAACCTCTTTGTAAGGGAAATGCGTAACCTCATGGATAAATTTGTTCCCTCCAAACTTTCGAAACAAACCAATGAACCTCGATGGTATAACAAAGAAACGAGAAAAGCTCTAAAGAAACAAAGGCGTTTACATTCCAAATTAAAAACCGTTGCGAGGCTCCCAAACAATATCACCACGGATAAAATTAAGAGCGAATATAAAGAAGCTAAATCAGTAACGAAACGTACCATGCGAGATGCCCTCCGCCAGTTTAAAAAGAAGATTTTATGCGAATACCTAGACGAAGACCCGAAAGCTTTTTGGTCGTACGTGCGTGAGGTCCAGGGAAAAGAGCAAACGGTAGGATCGTTGAAAGATAAAAGCGGTAATGTAATTAACGATGCAAAGGGCAAGGCAAATATCTTAAATGAGTTTTTCCGTAGCGTTTTCACGTCTAACAACACATTAGAACCTATACATAATTTTGATACGCCTGAAGCAATGTCGAAAATCTCCATCGGAGAAGACGGAATCATTAAGTTGTTGCGACAGCTCAAACCGAATAAAGCCCCTGGCCCCGAAGATATACCAGCTCGAGTATTCAAGGAAGTAGCAGAGAGCGCGGCACCTTTTCTTAAAGTTATATTCGATAAATCTATGACCGAAGGTAAGGTCCCGAAAGATTGGAAAATTGCGAATGTCACTCCTATATTTAAAAGCGGCTTAAAGGAGGATCCAGCGAATTACAGGCCTATCTCCTTAACATCACTGAGCGGTAAAATAATGGAACATATAATTGCTAGTTCCCTAATGAGTTTTCTCGAAACGTCCAATTTTATAGCTAGGCACCAACATGGTTTTCGTAAGACTCGATCATGCGAGACTCAGCTGGCATTATTAGTCCACGATGTCCTGAAATCTGCGGAAAATAAAAAGCAAGTCGATGCGATATTTTTAGATTTTCGGAAAGCATTCGACAAGGTCCCCCATCAAAAATTATTGTACAAATTAAAACTTGCGGGCATCAATGCAGAAGTAATAGAGTGGATAAAAGACTTCCTCTCCGACAGAGAGCAACGCGTAGTACTTGATGGAATTAGCTCCAACCTAGTTAAGGTAACCTCAGGCGTCCCGCAGGGAAGCGTAATCGGGCCGATACTGTTTTTAATATATATCAACGATCTTAGCAAAATAATCGATAGTAAAGTTAGGATATTTGCGGACGATACGGTAATTTACAGAGAGATTGAGAGAGAAGAGGATAGATTGATCCTTTCGAATGACTTAAATAAAATTGCAAAATGGTGCGATGATTGGCAATTGGAGCTAAATGTAGATAAATGTTCAGTAATTAACTTCTTTGAAAGAAAATCGATAACTAAAGATTACTCGTATAGCCTCCAAGGGAAAAACTTAATAACGGAAGAATCGGTGAAATATCTAGGAGTGACCCTTACTAATAACTTATCATGGAGTGCCCACATCCATAACATATGTGGAAAGGCTTTTAAGAAACTCGGTTTTGTTAAGAGAATAGTCGGAAGAAGCGAAGAAAAAGTCCGCGAGCGTTGTTACTTCGCGTTAGTCAGGCCTCACCTTGAGTATGCATGTAGTATATGGGACCCAGCCGACAAGTGCTGTATTCGAGAAATAGAAAAGGTGCAACGAAAAGCGATACGTTTCGTGAAGAATTGCTATGATAAATCAGTAAGCGTTACTGAGATGCTCAAGAACGCGGGATGGGAATCATTAGAAAAAAGAAGATTAACACTAAGGATAAATTTATTAAATAAGTTCAGAGAAACCACGTTCTCGGAAGACGTCGCGGACATAATGCGCCCTCCCTGCTATATAGGCCGCTCCGATACAGCGAGGAAAATAAGAGAAATAGATGCGAAAACGAACCGATTCAAGAATTCGTTTTTTCCGCGAACGATACGCGAAAGTAATCGACTAGGTAAATAGAGTCTTGGTGCATGCACCCCCTGCCACACGCCGAAAGGTGGCTAGCAGGGTATACACATAGACATAGACATAGACAAAGAAAGGAAAAAGTCTGATTTCACTTCTACAGTCTAGGAAAGTAAACGAGTCATTCACCACGATTCCCATTCGAGACCATGCAGTTCATGCATCCGAAACCCTGTCTCTGTTCCGAATGCAGGACCGTGTCTTGATCGATAGTGTGAAACAGCATTCGCACAGTGGAAAACCCGAGGGCATTTCCTGCTTCGCATACATATTTAGAGCGCCAGATTCATACTCTGAATAAAAAACTTCCTTCAGAGAAAGGGGGTGTCGCATATATGAATTTTCTACGTTACATAAACTGAAGCAACGTCGACAGAAGGCAAAATACTTCTGCCGTGACATTCCTAATGCGTTTCACGGTAGATGTTTCTGAAATACCACCCGTTTAATGCTCAATTTAACTATTGTATGAATCAGATAAAAATACAGCCTACAGTTGAGAACCGTTAAAATCGTAAATCACGAAAAAAAACTTTGAGAATTAATCCAGCCAAACGAAAAGAACAACTTTTTCCGAGTGAAAAACCTCCAAAATATTTATGTTTTTTTGAATTTCTGAATTCGGAGTGAAATAAATTGTAGCAGACTGATGGAAGCAAGAAATATTGAACGTGACATTCAATATACCACTCTTGAAAATTCACCCGTATTAATTTTCTCTTTCTTTCTAGGAAAATAAATATCGAGGTAGAAGACAGAGTCAAGTACCAATTTTAACTGCAACTAATGAATCATAAATTAAAACAAAACATCGTGACGCAAAGACAAAGTTTCGTGTTATCTGTTGACTTAAATTCAAACATTTGTTTGAATTACTTCGCAATGTCTTCTATAAGAAAAGCTCAATTCTGCCACAACACCATTACAAAATAAGTTATTTTCGAGAAATACTTCTGTGTACGTAGAGATTCATTTTATACCATTCGACTCCTATTGATATTAGCTAAAGAACCTAAAAGAACCATTTTCAGAAAATAAAAAGGTTTTATCTAGCTAAACATTGTAGATTGAGATAATCAAATCCTATATGATGTATTATGTTAATTTAACGATGGACCTCAGTTATCCGGACCTCAGATTAATAAATCAAAATTCGATACATTTCGTAAAGATTCGTGATTTCTTAGAAAGTATTTGGAAACGGCTAACCTTTGAACAACTGACACTGGATTGTTCGACAGTAATATTCGCCGAGCACGTTTCACAGACGTCTTGTTTAACCAAAAGATTCATTTTCTTATCGTACACGGAGGGTTATCTAATTTTAAAATTTATAAATACTCGCAACTGTTCGATACGGGGCATCATGGAACGAATATATGAATACCGAATATACCCAAGTAGTGTTTTAATTTTTAATTATACCCCCAATAAAAGTCAGGATTTCTGTGTTTCTTAGTGTATGTGATGTCAAGTATAGCATACCATTACATGTAACAAGACGAGTGTTCTAATGCACTATACAATCATTTTTAAATTACTGTTAATATTTATATTTTTTTTGTTATGATTCATAATTAATGAAGCTTAATTAATTATTATTACGACCCAGATTAGGCATGAATTTCGTCCCAGAAAAAATATCATCCGCATAGAAGTTGAGCTTTTACATTTAGTTTAAAAAGTAAACTGAGAATCTCTACTCATATTCAGGTATATGCGGTACTTATCACTTAATGTATGGGAATAAGTTAACTTGAGATATTTCACATTCTCTTCTTTACTCACAGGACTGCTTCATCGGTAAATAACTCTCTACCCTGATGAGAATCGACAAATTGCTTCGCAAGGTTAACGACGAATTTCACGATATTCGTAGAATATTTGATTGACAACCATAAATCTGTGTTAATTAATTTAAAATTAAATGCAAGGCCAATGAAAATAATATTGCGATGAATAATGAAATAAATTATCAGAATGTATGTCGACCGCATATCGTATAGGAACATCGGCCGAACGAAATTATTTATTTCAAAACAAAAAATAACAATAAAAATATATAGAATGAAAATCAAAATAATTAAAAAATTTTTGTGCGATGAAATTCCAACAAATATCATTGGATATGTTTAAATTTAATATCAGTCAAGTGAGATTCAGCCTGATATAAAGTCGGTGAAATGAGAGCGAATCAATTAAGAATCTGCTTTTCACGAGGTCGAAGACGTTTTGATTCACTTAAGGTTAGTAGGCCTTGTGAATACTTCGGCGGCTTTACGTCAGTAAAACGCAAAAAAGAGTCTTCTTGAAGTTAGTTTTGCAAAAAATATTTTAACATACTGCGAGCAACGGGTGCAATGGCTCTTCTCCAAATCCAGCACCCATTCAGATCCTTACTCAGAATACAGTTACACTTACAAACATAAAATATCGCAATATTTTAAAAATGTACGTTGTGCGTATTAAAACCTTATTAATTCAATATCTAATACCTTGAAATACTGTCTAATTCGAATTAATGATTAGGCATACGCAAGGTTATCGCATCTACATCTACATTGTAAGGATGTGGAATCGTGTTCTAACATCTCCTAGACGGTTTCGCAGTTGCCGATCCCTATCCCATGATTCTCGATTTTGATTCAAGCTCCAGTTTCTAATATTGAGCATCTCCGCCATTACGCTTCGTAAAATTCGACCCCCCCTTTACAAATGATGGTGCCTTGTACCTATGAAAACCTACACGTTTACTACGAAATGGTGAAAGTCTCGGTAGTCGTGCTGGGAGAACGGCTCCGCGTGGTGATAGATCTACCTCTCGGTGACAAAGGTGGATTGTTTGAGAGATACAGGCTGCGGACGGACGCTCCTGGTGGGAACCCCCGACTCATCATCAACGGGGAAGATGATGCGAGATATTAGAACACGATTCCACATCCTTACAACATCTACATAAGTATCCTGCAAGCTGCCTTCCGGCGTGTGGCAGGGGGTGTAAACACCGAGAGTAGAATTACTTCTTTAATTTATTATTATTGCGTATCTTTTGCGGAAAAAAAGAATCCCTAAAACGACTTGTCCTCGCGTCTATTTCTCATATTTTACACTCACTGTCGAATCGGCCAAAATAGCAGGAGGATCGCATAATACTAATTACATCTTCCGAAAATGTATTTCCTCTGAATTTATCTAACAATCGCAGCCTAGCTTCTAATCTCCTTTCTTTCAAGGATTCCCAACCTGCGTCTGTGAGCATTTGCGTTACACTTGCTTCTCTATCGTAGCACTTTTTAACAAAACGTATCGCCTTACGCTGCACTTTATCGAGTTCGCGAGAGTTCGTTTCATCCGCTGGATCCCATATACTCGCCGCATATTCCAGATGGGGCCTAACTAACGTGAAATAGCATCGCTCTCTGACTTTTTCATCGCATCTACCCACAATACGCTTTATAAAACCGAGCTTTTTAGTTGCTTTACCGCATATTTTTCGAAAGTGTGTGCTCCATTTTAAATTATTGGTAAGGGTGATTCCAAAATATTCTACTGAGTCGACTACATTTAAATTGCAACATTTAATTTAGACGCATATTTTGTCTTTCGAAATACTTGTGCAAACAAATTAAAATTCCTCATTTGTTTCGCTTGCCCATAAATACTCGTATATTGTTTGATTTGGAATACTCAAGCATTTTGAAATGCTCATAGTTTTCATTTCTAAGTACCTACTAGTCGATCACCATATAATAATATTTGGCATGAGTTATGAGAAGTACTAACTAAATACTACAAGAAATAGTATTGCACGCTTGGCATAGGACATATACAATGATTCGATATACCATTAATATTCTTAAATGCCTAGTGAACGAGAATTTTTATCGTTGCATTATTTCTGGGCGTTTGTTTAAGAGGAACTACTGTTGAGAAACCACGATAGAGTTTTTTTAAGAATTAAACTCTAATATCTTCCTCCCAGGTTTGAGGTTTAAAAAATACCTTTTAAACAAGAAGAAGAGAAGAAGTTGCGACTCTCCAAACACTCAGTTTTTTTCGGTCTCATCAGTAATAGTGACCCCGAAAGAAGGTCTGTTTCTTTTACAATCGATTTCTTTTACGAGCTCATTAGATATCGACTTCTTGGTTTGTTTGTTTATCACGTGAGCATCTGCGGTATTGTCCCTATTATACATCAGTATTGGAGAATCTACTTCCATTTCCAATGATATTTTAGTCACTCACATTCTCGAACAATTTTTACCACCCTAAAGAACACACTCCTGCTAATGAATAATTCATTGGCATGGAATCTAGTCTCTTTTCCTATAACACAAACACCACACAATACAAACCATTGAGATTGTAGATAGAATTTAAACATTTCAATTCCCTTCCACCAGCAAAATCATTGTTTTACTTTTTCGTTCTTAAGATTGACATCTATTTTTCATCTTCTGTTCTAGCTAAACGGCATCACATGCAGTGCAAACATAACGACTCTTTAAATGTCATACCGATAAAAAGTCCATGGGGAGCTAAATTTTGGATGCTGGTGCGTGTAAAAATTAAATTCATTCCGCATCAGACTCGGAAGAAGTTATCTACGATGTTAATCTCATCTTATGATTTACCTTTTATGATCACGAAATCGGACTGGATGAGGTGCTATGTATGAGATCTCCTATATATATATATA